>PNEQ01126563.1:0-23291 GCA_003012365.1 Medauroidea extradentata
GCAGGTAGCCGCCTGCCGCCTCACAGTAGACTTTGACGTCACCAAGATGTCTTCACCAGTCTCTCTCCACAGACGTAGCACCTTCCTCTAGCACTTCCAATAGCGAACTCTCCTCAAATGTGCCGATTCTGTGCTTTTATACTAGCCCAGACAGTCGGTTATTCCCCGCATTACAGGGGTCTAAAAATAGATATTTCATTATGTTTCGGATATGCTTGCAGTCACGTCAGCCGCCCTCGAAGGGTTAAGACGCAGTTGGGACAGGTATCTATGACGTAGGTTCGGCGGGATTCCAACTATGAGCCACCCGGGCTTTGAATCATCGGCCAGCCCTCAGGGTGTTACGAAACAGCCGCCGACCACTGGCCTCCAGGAACATGGCACGCAACAATATTTTATAGCAATGTCCAGACCTGAACTTCTAAGGCCATGGTAAAGACCTTACACACTGCAAAGCCAAATAGTAAAATTAGTACCCGTTCTAGAATCTGACTCAAGTGTGCGGAGCAAACTTTGAAGTGTGACAGCTAATGTACTAACTAGAAGGTAATTGACTTCTTACATTGCCGATCTGTGCGTAGGCAAAACACGCCAGCTGCACGCTACGCACCTGACCACCTACGACAGACTGTGGAGCAATCTGCCGTACTTGCGACCAATGGCGACCGTAGTTGCAGATTCCATCCGTTATGGCATTGATGAAGATGGTGCAAGTGTACATGATGTCATCGGTAAGTAAATCTGAACACGTATGAGACAGTGCACTCTCACACTGTCTCATATAAGTAGGCCTACACATTCGCAAAGAATGGTCGCCAACTCAAGTGCCGAAGTCCAGGCACACAGAGTTGCGACGTATAAACAACACATGGAGAACAGTCCGGAGTGACCATACGTGTAGCAAATCACAAGGGCACAAGACAGCATTTCATAATGTGCGCCTACATCCATGCAAATTGTCATACATGCATGGTCTTGCCACACTGATATTCAGGTGTCGTGTGTCACAACACTAAACGTAATTAAAAGATAAAAAAAAAACATTTTCGGATATAAGTATACAAGTGATTGTTTTCAAAATTGGCGAGTAAAAACTGTGCCTTGAGTTTGGGCTCAGAATCTTTGAATATCCTTTTACACATATACACTGATAATGTCACAAATCCACATGATGCATTTTTTCGTATTCACAAATTACACATGAGACTGTATGAACAAGATGCATATAAATTTGACCGACGACTGTATGAACAAGATGAATGTATATTTTACCGAAAAACTTCAACAGGTATTACCTCACAATAAATAAATAACATAGCACACACAGTTCCTGAACTATACGATTAGTCCTTAAACATTGAACTTTAAAACAGGATTTTCTAAATATATCGGAAAGTATCTGAAATGACAACAGTCAAACAAAATCTTCAAACCCATTGCTAACGCTCTCTAACAATTTCCGCCACCCTTGGATTGAATACAACTTTTGTACTGTCTAGATACTGAGATGATTATTTGAACACGATACAGCAAGACATGCGGGATAAAATCGGCCCTTTAGTTGCAAGTGCGTAGGACACACAGTTTTCGTTCAAAACGAACTAGAATTTGGCGAGGCGTTACTGTGCCTAGCACATAAGTACAGAAATACAAACCCGCATTTTGGCCCAGGTACCAAGCGAATATGAATCAATAATTTGAAATTAATGAAAACTGAAATTTCGTCTAAACGCGATAACCCCGATTTCAAGTATCCATTCAAAATTTTATTTTAAAACCGGGTACTGTAGTGAGTTAAAAACCGGGTAGGCAAACAACACACGTATTCCCCAAGAACTAATTATAGCGAGTATGAATGATGAATGAGACATCACATGCTGACTACTTGTTTAATCTACTGTAACGGACGGTCATAGTTCTAGGTTTGAGAAATGGCGTAAATACTCTGACTTATAAACAGTAGGAAGGTACACGTCTGCATGCATAACGTGTGTGTCTACTAACCTGGTGGTAATGCAATCTTGAGAACATATAATTAGGGAAACATATGAAACATTAGGGGTTGCTGTGATTCATGAGGGCGGTAGACGGCCTCAAGGTAGAGATTTGGAACGTAAAAATGCAGGATTAAATACAGGCCATGAGGCACAATTTCTACTGCTTTTATTAGTAATTTTTATATCGAAAAATGTTTGCACATTTTTGTTAAATATGTTAACTAATTTTTTCGAGACAAAATACACGAGTTCAGCTAATTATCAATTAAGGAAATTATCACCAATTAATTAGCCAAATCAATATATTTTCTGTCTTATAGGCCTACTACATAGTAAAAACAATTTTTTACGGAACTTTGCAAAAGTTTTTCAGTATCTGCTGTAGTTTATGAATAAAAGTAATTATTGAGAAAGTAATAAAAATTATTATGGCCTTAAATGACAAGAAAACACCATAAAACAACGTAATTTCGTAAACAGGTAAATAATGTGAGGACAAGTAGCCACATAAAATACTATAGAAAGACCCCTTCGAACATTAGGCCATGACCTTTCAATTATTTCAAACAATTGCAAATAACTCGAATATTTTTGAACAAAACGTTTTGAAAAAAAATTTGAGACTATGTACAGTCATGCGATACACAATTTTGCCAGAGCATTTTTTAAAATAATGTACCGCTTACTAGCAAAAATTATTTTGCTTCATTTTGGCTTATTTTGACCACAAAATATGCGCTATTTCAGGGGCAAAAATCTAAAAATCCGTTTGGTGTATTGCAACAGAAAAATTCAGATACACGCGATGATATATAAATGTTGAAATTGCCAGAATGAATTTTTGCTATATGTATTGAGTTTTTTAAAAAAATATTTTCGGAACCACTGCAAAACTAAAGAACGAGGCCTTAAATTGGGATTGGTTACCCCCAATTGATTAGAACTGCGTAACCATCCGCTACAGAGATTTAACAAGAAGTCAGCATGTGAAAATGAATTTAAAAATGTTGCCTTGAGAGTAAGTCCAAATCTCTACCTTTACCACAGGAATGACATCTTCGGTTCGTGGTAGATGTATGAACGCCTGGGAGGTAGGCAGCCAACAACACTTTCGTGCAAGGTCATTTAATGATGTGTTTATACATTATCAATTTCTACCTTTGAGCCCTACTACACCCGTCATGTATCACATTAGACCCAATGTTGCATGTATGCTTCCTTAATTATTTGTCCTCACGACTGACATTATTTTAACGACTCGCCCGGTGCATACATACACACAAGCATATAGGAAATTATAGCTCGCAGTGGGTTCACCACTATAATGTTGAAATGTGTACTCGGCAGGGACACGATGTGATGACTACACATTCAAGCTGATCACTGGCAAGGACAGGGCAATGTCATGCCATACCAACCTCACCAAGGCAGTCCAGAAGGCAGGTCTGACAGAAGAAGACGTCCACGACGTGTGGAATATATTCATGTGTACTGGCTTTTCTAAGGTAACTACTGCCTTCCACTACTTTAATACGCATTTACCCGTTACTGCATCGGACCAAAGTTGGGTCTTTAGGCTCGTCTGAAGGAAAAAAAAGTGATGTTTGCGAACTCAGAGGAACTTCTGTTTACCTTCTGCTACAGTACAGACATGACAATTTAACTGTTAACATATAGTTATGCCGCAACCAGTACAGCAATTATTTAAAATTCTTAATGCTGGACTGACTGCGGCCTAATAATTATAATACGTTACAATTCAATTACCATTTCCGAACCGTAGCGCAAGGTGAATAAAATTTCCGTTACAATCGCAAATTCCACATGTTTTATTCGCAGAGGTAAATAAAAAAAGTGAGCACTAAAATAATCCAGCCTGGCGAGTGTCGAGTGTTAAGAGCCCTTTTCGACCAAACTTGCTTAGTTTGGGAATGAATTTTAAAATTAAGAACTTTCTGATGGATCAGTTCTACAAATAAACACTTTAAATAAAAATACGTAATTTATTCTACGCAAATTAAAACATAATTCTGCAGATATTAGACCCTCCCCCCCCCTCAGCAAAATTACAATTAAAACGTGTGACATGTTGATTCCAGCTCCCGCCAACTGACAGGAGCGTTGTTCCTGCTACAGCATCACACTGATTGGTTGGTTATAAATTAGAATGTAATTGTGATTTATTACAGACTCGCTTCTCCGGTAATCAAATTGTTTAAGTCAAGCTTTCAAATAATAATAGCTTGCCTATTTTTGTTTCTTTCTTACAATTTGGAAGTCCTAGTAGAAAAATTAGGATATTTAATTAGTTATTTTTATGTACGAACCGTCAATTTATTTAAATAGACATAGTGATAAGTTACTGCTAAAGTTTTCTATAACGCAAAGCAACACTTTTTCTTAAAAATAGTCCAAAAATGTCAGTTTACAAATTTATATATTGCTCAGTCAGAACTTTGCTAGAAATTCCAATTCAGGCTGTAGTAATATGCTTCATGTAACAACAGTGGTAGAAAATCTGTGGTTTTTTTATACTGCCCACCAACGATATTTGCTAATGTACATGTGCCTTTCTTGATTGTAGTAAATAATGTCAAGTTCGGCAAGTTGTGCGAACGCCTTGACGTTGACAAATACCAGTATTGTTGCTAACTCCTGTAGGTAGATACTCCCCGTCACTGTTGTCCTGGACTCGATTCCTGATCTACGTATTTTGTAGTTCTCCGAAACCACTACAATTAAACGTTGGGATGGTTATACCAACTTAATACATGCCAGAACCACTTCCCTTTGACGTTTGATTCTCTAGGCATGTTTATATTGAAATGGTAAACCCTATACCTACCGACATTATCACCAACCTACATACCTATCTGCGTACAATATGAACATATTACGGCCTATCTACCAGCCTGCCTACCATCCACCAACCTGCCTATTTATTTACCTACTATTCACCAACCTACCGATTATCCAACATTACCACTTATCTACGTTGTCTATCTACAAACACCACTGCCTATCTATCAACCATCCATCTACCAACATTACCACCAATCTACCAACATTACCACCTATCTACAAACAATACAATTTTCTACCAAATTTACCACATCTACCAACATTACTAGGGCTAGGAGTATTTCGCGAGTTCAACGACCGACATGCTAGAATCCATTACCTGCTACTCATTCAGACAGCAGACAATAAACGAATAGACGGGGCTTGAGTATGTATAGGACATTGGATTCTACCATGCAGGTCATTGAACTCGCGAATTTTTCCTACCCCTAAACATTACCCCCTGTGTACCGACAATACCACCTGTCTTCCAACAATACCACCTGTCTTCCAACAATACCACCTGTCTTCCAACAATACCACCCGTCTTCCAACATGACTACCTGTCTTCCAACAATACCACCTGTCTTCCAACAATACCACCTGTCTTCCAACAATATCACCTGTCTACCAACAATACCACCCGTCTTCCAACAATACCATCCGTCTTCCAACAATATCACCTGTCTTCCAACAATACCACCTGTCTTCCAACAATACCACCTGTCTTCCAACAATACCACCCGTCTTCCAACAATACCACCTGTCTTCCAACAATACCACCTGTCTTCCAACAATACCACCTGTCTTCCAACATTACTACCTGTCTACCAACAATACCACCTGTCTACCAACAATACCACCTGTCTTCCAACAATACCACCTGTCTTCCAACAATACCACCTGTCTTCCAACAATACCACCTGTCTTCCAACAATATCACCTGTCTACCAACAATACCACCTGTCTTCCAACAATATCACCTGTCTACCAACAATACCACCTGTCTTCCAACAATACCACCCGTCTTCCAACATTACTACCCGTCTACCAACCTACCTATGTATTGTCCCACTATCAGTTTGTTTCTTACCAAAGGTTAAATATCTACAATTGAATGTTGCTGTTATGTGGGGTGCATGAAATGAAAATAAATAATTTTAAATACAGATTGATGGAGAATAACAAGTGTTTGTCTACATAAACAATAATTTTTTTTTCAGGACACACATCAGTACTTTACTAAAGCAAGTCCTGCACAAAAAGGAGATTACATAGAATTCATCGCAGAAATGGATTTACTGGTAGCACTATCTGCATGTCCACAAGGTAAATTAACCCCCTCTCTTTAAACCTCATTGTGCGACTCAATGCATCTATATTAATTTTCGTATTACAACCCTTTCATAACATTTACTTTACACACTAATTGCAATCTGTTGTGAAGTATTGCCGTAATATTACACAAAGAAAGTAATTTTTGTTATCTTATAAAATTATCAGTATCTTTCGTATACAATATATTTTCTATAAATTTAGAGCTTTTTCCAACTACACATTATCTACATATCCTTAGGGATAAAATGAATACTTTTAAATCCCTAGTTACTCTATGTCCACTTCTAAACCATGTCAGTGATTTTCAGCTACATGAACCAAGTTGACAACCTCAAAGGGCTTTACCAGCAAAGATGAGGAAAATGTTGGTAGTTCCACACAAGAAGCAGTTTGTTAAAAAAAATTATTAAAATGATGAAATATTTATGTAACTAGAAAATTAACCTATCTTATGTAGTTGGTAACAAGCACATGGACAGGGGTATTACTGTGTATGATGTTATTAAGTGATTGTACATTCTTTTCACAAGTACGAAAGCACAGAAGTAACACAATGAAACTCGCAATTGAGAGGATTCAGGTTCGCTTTTCGGTTTGGCCATTCTGATTTTGGTTGCAATTACATTCCACACAGTTCCAGAAAACAGGCTACTGAAGATTTTTTCTCTTGTTCCCGTTTATTGGAACCACTGATTCAGTCACTGATGACCTTGATATGAACATGACATTGAGCCGTACATGCACATTTACAGTACATTCATTTGGTTGTTCAACATTGCATGAAACTTAATGCAGTTTTGCGTATCTCAAATCTCTTTACTGAACTGTACTGTATCTCATTTAAAATTCGCCTACTGCGTATTCTTGTTTTAGGTGATGTGTCGGTGGCTGTCGGGCAAGATGTCCCAGATGACCTGTGCCATCCTTTGGGTGTGAAAGTATTCAGAGCTACCAACCCAACCACTACTTTACCATAAACCTTTAACAGTAACTGAAGGAGTTAAACGCCATGTTACGAAAGATATATCATTTGAGAATAATACAGTATGTAATATTTTTTGGCTGTAATGGACATTTTTATTATGGTTGTTCATTAATCAAAACCTTGATGAGGAAGTGAGCGAGAACAGACCTTATGTATAAAGTAACAAAAGGAGTGTTGTAAACAAAATTTTCCTTCTTGAAGTACTGATTTTATTTTCAGTCTTTAAATGTATTTTTTTTTTAATTAATTAGTCTGCCACAAGTTTGTAAGAGTCAAATAAAAAAAAAAGACAATAATGAAATTGTTAAATAAATTATCCCGGTGCTATTTTTCAGCAATCACAAAGGCAGTTCTTGTAATTAAAATAGTTAGAACATTAAGAATGGATAAAATATGGTACTAAATAAATGAAAGGAAAATATAATACATACTGTGTTCTTTTTTTTCATTACACAAGTTATTGCAATACATTTCAACAGAGAATGAAATAAATAAAAGTTCAAATACCATAGTTAAAATATACTCAGTGGTGCTGTAGCATGCACTCTCTTATAATGGTGTGTGACAGATAGAGCATAAAACAAGAGTATGGTTTGGGAGAAGAGGATAGAAGGGGCTGTTGAGTTGAGGGGTGGGGGCAGTTCAGTGGTAAAGTTACTGTACAAATTCAAAAGTAATCAAATATTAATTACGTAAAGTGTCAGTTTATAGTCTTCAGCTTGTTAAATCAGGGTTGCTACAGACATTGGCGAACGTTGCAACTGCCCAGGGCCCCATGCTCATGGGGGACCCCACGCCTGCTGGGTAACTGACCAGTGGAAATAATAACAGTCAGCAACTTCAAACCACCGTACTTTGAGTAAACACTATAGGCGCATGTGCTTTGTAAAAATTCACTGCATAACTTCTTGTTTATTTAGAAACTAATCATGCCAATTTTAAGATAATGATCATGAATAGACAGCCCAAAGGCTGGTTGGATGCCCAAGGGACTCCGGATGGTGAGAACCACACCTCTGAGGCAGACTAGGCGAGGTGATTCTGCGGTGGTTCACCATTGCCTTCCACAGTATGGAGTTGAGGGGACAACACAACATCCAGTCCTGAATCCAGAGAGAGGGACATTTAAATGTGTCTTCTCCGGCCGGCCGGAACCCTGGGTCGGACGAATTTGCACATTCACATTTCAAATTTAAATTACTAAAATACTGTTTGCAGATTTTAGCTGCTACAATAACAAGTGGCTCCATGAAGAACCAATGCCCGAGGTCCTACAAAGGTCCGTCACCGTGTGAAATAAAGTTAAAATTTAAATTAGGTCTGTTCAAATAAAGATTTTAACGTTTGATCAGGACTAAGCCCAAATCTCACGAGTGGTAGATCAGTCAATTTCACACGACCACTGGGTGGAAAAACCAGTCTAAACCAAAAGGAAATGAACTGAACTTTATAAAACTCAATCAGAATAGTGATATATAGAAATAATTAACATTCAAAACAATGCAGATGTCCTAAAAATGCTAGAAAAATGTGTCTCAGTTGGCATCACTTCACCTTTGTGCTTAAGTATACATTACACAAATGGAGTTACAATCTGGGTCTGGTTCAAAGAAATATAATCCAACAGGATGTGGCTGGGATTCGGGGAAAATGTAGCATGCCTGACCAAGTACGTAAATATTCGGGTGTGTCAGCTATTTATTCCTATAACTTTGGATGGCGTCAGGAATATCAGACATAACCTAAAATTCGTCCCAGTTAACACACCCGGTCCCAGAAGCTGCAATCTCTAACGTAGACTTTTATGGCTACATCTGCATTCATGTCTCTAGCAAAGACTGCCCAAAAATAATTATACTAAATAAATAAACAAAACCGCAAACATTAAAAAAAAATAAAAAAAAAATAAAAAAAAAACACAATAAAAACTTATTGTAAGAAAAACACCTCTGTGTATCCTAACGTAATCTGGTTATAACCAAATTCTAGGCTAAGTAGGCTACCTAGGGGTGTTCATTGATTGAATTTAACGGGCGGCTCTGAGAGCGTTGTTTGTTGAAATCGTCGCCTAGATAGGGTTGCAGGCGGCAGGACGGGGAGGGAGGGGTGGCCGGCTCGGACGAATAGTGTGACGGCGCGCAAGCAGATAACTGTACGCTGTTGCCAAGTCAGCACGCGCAGAGATAGCAGTAGGGACAACCAAAGCTGCAGGCTTTACAGACGGACCTTATACCTTACTTGCTGAGCAGCGCGTTAGCACAGCTTTCGAAGCTTCACGTCGGTCACAAAATAATTTCGGAGCCCCTCAAAATGACTAAAAATAGTTTTCCCAACCTGTTATATCCTAAAAAAAAACTACCCACGGTATTCGTGAGAAAGTACTCTAAACCACTCACTCGCTTGTTAGTAAAATGTATTTGAGAAAAATGCATGCAATATTTACACTAGCCCTACACATTGTGGAGATTCTTATAAATTAATTTACCTGTTAAAAATTACAACCTGAAGACTTTTATTTTTATTCGAAAACATGCTTAAATATGGTCTGCTAATGTATGCTGAAATCGTGAGTTTGGACAACATGCTATACGTAAACCTCTTGAACTTGAATAAACAAGAAAATTTAATATTCAACTAACGAAACTTTTCTAAGTGTATGCGATGTGCTACTATTGAAAATAATCATAGCTCTGGTGTTTGCGTGGAGAAATAAAAAGTTGGCAAGTTCCGTTTTCCCGAGTAGCACATTGTTACTGTGCTATCCCAGCACGACCGTTATCTTACTAATTTTGCCCGTATTTTTTTTTTTTATAATTTTATGTCCGCTAGTGTCAGCAATATGTACATTTGAACTACAACGAAGGTTACGAACGCGAATGTGTCGTCAGCGGTCTGCCACCCTAATTTATGACGCTTTGCATTACTTTAAATTTACACCCGTAAACGTCCAGACGCATAAACTAGAGAAATCAGGCGGTATAACCAAGGCACGCCGTACTTCGCGGCTCGACGATGCTTTTCGGAAAGGCGTCTTGATACCCGAACCGACGCCCAACAACGGCACACCAGCCTGCCGTTCTTTACGTCTTGAAAACATTTATCTAAACTGAACTGACGCCTGGCGGCGGCACCTCCGTCTGCCGTCCTGCGTCTCAACGCCGTCTTCCATGGCTCGAAAACGTTTGTCCATACTAACCGTAAACAAAACCTAGTCCTGCTCCTGTTTGGTGCAAACTTCCCCGTCGCTTGCCCAGCAGGTTTCGGTTCGATTCTGCCAACAAGGAGACGGCTTCCGAAAGATGGCCCCGCCCCTCGAGGACAGTAACTTTCTGTTATTGCCGTATTTATGACAATAATTTAATTTCATTTCACTACACTACAACAGTTAATTTACATATTTTATTATTAACTAATATTCCTTATATTCTAATTATTATAACTATTCAACAGTTTTCTTATCATAAACACTTTAGAATGACATTCCTCCCCCCTTATCCGGCGGCTAGGGGGGGTTTTTACGTGAGCAGTACGTGGAGGCGAGAAGGCCCAGATATTAACCACTTGCACCTGCTAGTTTCACAGAGGCAAAATATATACGTTTATGTTTTTAATACATAAAATTATGTACGTAGATAATAGCTTAATGGAAAATATTTCATCGCCATCCTTGTACGATGGCGAGAGGAACGAATGGTAGCATGACTTTTTTTAAATTACATATGGAATTTATGACAATTGATTACTCATGTTGCCTATTACCCTTATTACTTTTGGTAGCGACCATATGGCGTGTCATATGCAATATTTACGAACCTAGGTGAAATGTCTCAGATGTGTCGCCTTATTTGAATACGAAAGTGCTAACACAGTTGCATGTACGTGTTCCCAAGCCACTAGATGTGCTTGTTACTTTAAAAGCACAAATGTACCAAGGTACTCTACATCTTCAAGAGTAGTTTTGCAGAAAATAAATACTGTATATTCATAAGTGATGCAGCATACCATGACAAAAACAGGCGGTGAAGACGAAATAAAAACAAAATAAAACTGACAAAAGTTTTTAGTCTAATTTCCGAAAGAAAAGTATGCTTATGAGAGCGCAGTCCTGTCTGTGTTTACAGCTGCGCGCACGTGTGTGTGTGTGTGTATGTGTGTGTGCGCGCGCACCCCACCCCCCTAAAAATTTTTTTTAGCACATGCACCGATTTCAACGAAACTCGGTACAAACATACATAGTAGGTACTTTTAAACTTTTCAAAAACGCTTTGCACTGACTTTCAAAATGTTGGTTATTTGAAATGTTTGGGTGATACGGTATATCTAAGTAACTATTAAGTGAATTCTAACTAAATTTGGTACGCTCGAGGAACACGTGTGATGCACATTAAGTTTTGATAATTTTTTCTACATACATCTGCTATTTTGAAATCTAGTACCACCTAATTCACTAAATCTTTTATGTTATATCTCCGGAAATGTTTAACCGAATCTTAAAAAAATTTTGCAGCGTAATAGTGTTATGACAATTCATCTTATAGTCATGCTAATTTAGAAGATGAGTCACTGACTTTCAAAATGGTGACAGTTTAAAATTTGCATTTGACATGCTGGATCTAAAGAACTATTCAATGGATTCAAATCTAATTGGGTAAGCTTATAGTCGTCATTAAGTAAAAAAGTATTTTTATTGTAGGTTCATCATTTTGAAAAATAATAACACATAAATTAACAAATACTTTTACTGTCATATCTCTACAACATTTACAGGAATCTAAATTTAGAACCTTTCATCATCATAAATAGCAAAATTGTTTAATGAAAGTGTGATTAATAATAGTTACATATTTTCTGCTATAGTTCTGAAAGCATTAAACAAATCCCCGAAAAATTTTATTTTAAAGTAGTGTTATGGCAACCAACATCAAAATTACATCATTATAGTGGTTTTGGTTTCTAAATTTAAAAATGACGTCAATTGTAAGTACGTATTTTGTAATTATAATAACTTCTGTGTCTATTTGTTGGATTAAACTAAATTTGATACTCTTGTCGGTATACATCCTTAGCAAATTATCAAGCATAGTAAAATCCACCAGTGTCTGTCATTTTTAAATATAACACAACCTGTAAAAATAAATCATTTAACACAGAAAATGCATCCAACAAAACCAGGTATTTCATGTTAATTTGTCTGTGCTGCAACGTCTATATATACCTCCCAGCAATTTATAAGATATACTTATACACAAATATGAGGGGAATATGCTTAATAGGTACACTTTTTGTTTTAGCTTGTGATATTGTATAAGTAATTATCATTTACTTTTAACTGGTGCTTGAAGTCGTCCAAAAAAGGCCTGAAACTGACAAAGTGATATATTTAGTAAAATCTGTATTATTTTTTACAGTAATTCAGAAATTCAAAATCAAAATATTCTAACATATTAACTGTAATCAGTTGTAAACACATTTCAGATCTACTAATATCGTTGAAACCATATTGCAGCAAGAAGATATATGTAGCCAACAGAATATTAATGCAATTTTAAAAAATACAATTAAATATAACATCATACTATATGCACAAAAATTCAGGTGCACCAAACACATACCAATTTGAAACAAAATATCCATAAAATGTATTTTCAATATACATTGAAAATCATAGGCGTAATTCGGGAGTGGCAAGGGGTGGCGCTTGCCACCTCAAAATTTTTGATAGAGAATATAAAATTATCTTTGTTAGCTTAGGAATACAATTTTACTTGTGCATTTTCCATTACGCTGTTTTTAATTTAGCTTATTATATAAAATAATCAATTCAAAAGTATATACATAATTTTAATGAAGGCTGTTCGATTTCCAACTTTTTTTTCCACCAAATCTTTTGTACCGGGTAATAATCCTTGCCACCCCAACCAAAATGCTCAAATTACGCCCATTTATTGTGTTAATCCAGTACGGCAACCATTAGACGAATTAATGTTTCGAATATTACAGTCAATTGTCAATAGTTACATAGGCACTAGCCTCACTACACTTGAATACTACAGTAAATAAACCAGGTATCATACCGTCGTAAAATATGCACACAAAACTACACAATAATTTAAAGGAGGACAGCTTCAGTTATTACAGTTAAATTATACATGTGCGCAAAAATACTTACAGAATAATTACAATACACTGTTCTTGCTTTCTCAACACATTTCAGAAGTAGAAGGTCAAATATACACAAACATTTTAGTTAAAATATTTTTTCTTATAATATTCTGAATCATAATTCGCCTTGCTGCGTAAATCTAATATCACACTGTCTTGAAATAAGCACACATAAATACACACTCGTTGAAAATGAGACATCTCCTGTTGTGCCAGTTAAATTATACAAGTACACAAATCCAATAGACCTACTAATGCAATAATGACAATTATTACTGTTCTTGCAATCTTACAACATTTCAGAAGTAGAATGACAAAATATACACAAAACAACTAAATGTAAACATGTTTTCTTATTACATTTAATGTTATGTTTAATTAACATTATGTACACTGCCTATGTGGAACTCATTCTGTCTTCTTATTTTTTTCTTTTTTGAAAAGAGCCGCTGACTGCTGTGCTGCAGTTATGTATGCAGGTTCTCGAATTGTATTCCGAACTGGGAAAATTGGTTCTACGATTTCTGGCAACATGCAATGCAAATAAAATTGCTCCAGTTTTGGAATCATTACATGCCTCCAAAATGTTTCGTTCCTTAATATTTTTTCTATATGAAGACTTTCCAGTTTATCTGTCATTACTACGAAGTAGCAGAACTGGCGCCCAGTTATGTTCAGTGCTCCTTGCACTTGATAAAAGTAGTGGTGCGTCTTTTTAAGTGTTAAAGTATTGTCAGATGTCACCTCCAAAAAGAAGTTCCTTTTCTGTTTAGCAGTTTCCATTAGGCCTAATGGTTTGGCAGAAGGAGCACATTTCACCTCAATCAAAGCATTTTCCTCTCTAACCAAACCATCTGGACTTGCACCCAAATAACCGCGTTCCAAATCCACAAATATGCCACACCTGTCGACGTTCAAACCTGTGTCTGCCTCGAAGCGCTTAATAGCGATGTATTCGTTATGGATGCCATATTCCATAGCCGGTGTTGCAATATTAGGTTTGTACAGAAGTCGTTTGACCAAATTACAACAAGGCGTGGAATCTTTCCGCCGGCAAACCACTCCAAAATTACTTGAAGTTAAACGACCTTGTCGGATATCATGCCATTTTTCACTATCTCTTTGCGCAGTTGTTTGCACTGCAATTCGATCTCGTTCTTCTACAGTAACTTGCAACGATTCAGCAAAAAGCTTGCATTTCTGCTGTAGGGCCTCGGTATCTTCAGGTTCCAGGGCATTTGGTCCATAGTCTTCATCCGGAGGAGCTAACACTTTAAGCCTTTTGGGTTGTTTCTTGCTTGGGTAGTCTAGTCTACGTCGTTTGACTGCTTCACAGCGCGTGTTTTTACGCTTGATCAACATCTTGTGAGTCTGTCCTGGACTCCGACCAGTCAGGGTCTTGAATGGGCTCAGTTCCCACGAATGACCACGTGAGTGTTGTAGTCCAGCGACGTAGCATCTTCTTTGAAATGATCCCCGTTGCGTAAAATTAATCCTCTTTCCAGCATTAAATTTGGCCAGGAGACTCATATAAAATTCAGCAGAATTTGTAGTTTTATTTGTAATGAGTCGTGGAGCTTTTACTACGAGGCGATCAACAAGACCTTCAATTTCGTCCATTAGTTTCGCCTTCTTGATGGTTACCAAAGCGTCACTTGAGTCTTCTTTATCGCAGAAATAACTTCTACATTCTGCATGCTGTCCAAACACATGATGAGGGCCATTTTTCAAATCTTTCACGAGTTCTTCAACGCCCTCGCCAACACTGGCACAATGTCGAATAGCCCCTCGAGCTGCTGCTGTCAAACGAGATATAGACAGTTTCAGGAGTCTTCTACCTTCCATTGGGAACATTTTGTCAGCAGCTAGAATGTGTAATTGTCGCGTATAGTTCTTAACACAATGGTTAGCACACTCTAATTTGTGAATGGAGCGGCCATACGATACATTTTGAACAAGTCTGGCATACACACTCGAATCTCCATCACCTATAACATACTTGAATCGAAGGCCGTGCATACTTTCACTGCTCTTAAACCCTTCTACAATTATGTCCTGTTCCATTGCAGTTGATGGTTTACTAGAATCCCAGTTTTTGTAACATGTGTGTGGCTTTATACTAGTGTCAGTTGAGTCATTCCTGTCACAAATACAACAGTATTTATTCCTTACTCCAAGAAATAACAGTTTACCTGTCTCCTCCCCTATTATTACGGCCTGAAACAAAGAAAGTTTTCAAACCTTTAAGTTTATAAATATTAACTACTTTCTTACGACTCAAAAGTAAATTCAACAACATTTAAGAATAGTAAGTTATGGCTCCGAAAAATGACAGAAAAACGAAATAAAAAAAAAAAATTAATGTAATGTTAGTTCTCGCCTGGCCGGCAAACAGCAAACAAAGTGCCACCTATGCCTGCACTTCACTCTGTTTACGTGGTATGCAGTCTGTGCTGCAGTAAGCCGGCATACTTGTACAACCAGATGATAAAGTGGTTTTCGTGGCAGAATACACGTTAATGTACCATTCAGTAAGCATAGAAAAACTAGCAGTTATGTTATTTGTGCAACAGCAGCCATTATTTTGTCGAATTATCCCTATGATTCTGAAATGAATGCTATTTATGTTACAAACAAAATTTTCTGGTTTTAATAAAAGTACTCAATAGTGTTATTTCTAGTTTTTGTGGGGTGCTAAAAAAAATGAAGCACATAGTGATAAATTACTGCCAACGTTAATATTATCAATTTATTGTATTACGAACAGTAACCATGTTATAGTCAGCCGCATTAGAGTGATTTTTCCCGTGCAACAAATTAATTGTATTCAGTGAGAGTAATATAAATTGCTGGCCTTGCCTTTATGGATAACTTTCAAGTAGTAAGAGAAAAATCCTTCAACTCACACAGGGAAACCCTGATAAGGTTTTATACATTGTTAGATATCTGCATATTGCAGGTGACAGCAAGGAATGGTACAAAACTGGATGTTAGTTTGTCAGTGTTACTACAATGCCTATAACAGTCATTACAACAGCTGGGGCAGGGCAGTACTCAGTGAGGCTAAACTGAATTGTTTGACAACATGTTCCAGTTCATTCACTGTACGTAAGTTACACTTACCACACCCGAAGCAGCACTGTAATTGTGTCCGTAACTTCGTCTGCTCCATCCACCATCCACAATTACAGAGATAAACGGGACACCGTCTTCATCAACATTTCCTTTTTCTATAGCTTTGCGTCGTTCCTCAACACCAGCTTCAGATATTGACTTATCGAGGTGTTGCAGCCACACCTGTAAACATAACAAGCGTTTCTAAATTATGTAGGCTGCTGCCATAACATATAGGTTTCGTTTGGTATCAACAAATGATGTAATACAAACCTTCTCAATTGCTGCTTCATTTTTTATGAAAATACTGTTGCTCATTGCTGGAACATCTAATGTCGCAAGTACACTCTCCAGTTGGGAAAACCCTATACCGGAGGTAACTGCAGCCCAGGTACTCGCACTGTTAAGATCGTTATTGCCAGTCTCTTCGTTCTGTATTTTGTATTCACGGTGGCAGGTAGAACATTCGAAAATCCACTGACAGTGAAAACCGTTTCGCACCTCTTTCTTGAACTCTAATTTACCAAATGTACATTTCAATGAGTGATCGTGTCCCATTGTAAGTAGATTGGGGAACACGTAACTGGGATTGAAGATTCTGTTCCCGCACAATTGAGTCCACGATGACGTCCAAGATTCTTGAGATTTTGTTACAACCAGAGGTGGCAAAACTGTTTCCGTCCTTAAACACAAAATGGAATACAGTCATTAAGAATTATTAACCTAAACCATTTAGCAACTGTTCATGGGTAATTGAACAATATTTGAAGAATTGCTTAACTTCAAAATGTATATAGGACGGAAGTGTGTATCCTTAGTTTACGAGTAAAATTAACACTGCTATTATAGGGAAAATTCCTAGAAAAAGTTTTTAATATTTACTTCATTCTTCCGAATTATTTCGGCACTAAATGCAGCCAGGGAAAGCAATAGCTCTGTGAACATTGTAATGTATGAATTATTCATCTTTAATAATGCCATATTTTCAAACGCCGCCACAAACATTGAAAACAGGTTCTTATTGGCTAACACATTTATGACGTAGTCTTACTTGTTTTGGTTAGCCACCGCACGCCAGGCACTATTGTGTGTACTGGAATTTTTCAACTACTTAAAAACTAATCAAATTTAGCGAACCCGGTTACGTAAAAGTTAATTCGGGGAATTCACCCGTTGTTTGGGCATGTGTGGTTGTAGATTTAGCAGCCATCAAAGAATATTTATTTCACTTGAGTTGATTTTAAAGGAGTGAAGACAGCAATGTATTAGTAGGCCTAGCTCTCACTCACATATTGAGACGTTTTAGTTATAGGTTTGAGCATATGTAAATTTAATTAAAATTCTAGAGAGATAATAACTTACTACGAATTCAGTTTAATGTTTTAGATCCGAAATATTGTCATAAGTTTAGGTGAGGTCAGACGAACGAAGTTCACATGAGTGCAAAAAGTGAACCTGTCGAGCTAATATTTGCAATGCGTTTGGTTTAACCAAACCTGGCACAGACAATGATAGAACATTCTGGTTGCATGAGTCGGTAAAATAATGTGGCATATCAATTATTTTATTGCAAATACATTTTTTCTCTAAGTAATTTTTACGTTTCTCGTGAACGGCATAACTGTGCTGCCATTTCGGGGGAAGTTCGCTAGGCCCCGCCTACTCCACGAATTATCGGCCAATCAGGGTGCCTTGAACTCGCCTATTGGCTAATGACGTTGCCACAGCCAGTGGAACAGCCAAAACACTACATACAGCTGCAGAGATTTCGTCGCAAAATGCACGCTTTTGACAGCGATTTATAACTTAAAAGAACTTATTTATTTTATACTAACAGCGTCATGTTGTACACAATACAGCATTACATACGTATACTGTATAATTGTCGTTAATAGCAGACTATTAGGTATCTTCTCGAAGCTTAAACCATGCAGTCCGCCTTGATTTATCAGACGACGCTAAAGTTAAGATTCTATTCCGAGTAAATTGCATTTTATTGCTGCGCAAACGAACTACTATCCGCATTTATAATCTTCGGAGTTCAAGCAATACTCGATTTCACCGCATAAACTACTTTATTTAACATAATTTCACGACTTGAACGTACGTTGCTGTCGTTTGTGTGTTACGTACATTCAAATGTACAGTATCGTGACGTCACAGGAACATCAACATGGCGGTTCACGTTTTTGCCGCGCAAAACAGACTGCTAATTTAATTTCAATTTTTTTCCTTACAAAAAAATTAGGGATCATTTCAAACGTGGAACGCTTTCGCAAATCGCAATGCACGTCAGAGACATCATGGTCACAGAGTACCAGCTCGTTTTAGCTCGACAGTAACAAATCAAGCCTAAATGGTCACATTAGATATTTTGGTTTCAAGTAAAATTCGTTCATCACACCTGTAGGTGTTGTAACAAATTGTTTTTGAAAGTATATGAAAAATAAATAAAGTAATGATTATCTAGGTCACAAATAAAATATTTAGTCCATAAACTCCTTACAAATGTTATAATCAAATAAACCACGAAGTAGGGTTTTTAAACTTCCTTACCATTAAGGTCTGCCTTTTGGAATTATTCGAAAATACTTGTATTTCAGGTTAGTCATATAAATTTAATACCTTAAATATTATTCTTATAATTATTCATTAATCTTATAGAAGACGTTTTGCAAATTTCATAGCACATGCTGATTGTGTACAAGACAAGAACTTTTAGCAATTTATATACAAAAATAGTGTAAATATAACAATGAAACAATAACTTTTTGTGTTATTTATCCGGCAAATCGCTAGAAAGTTAGTTTGACTAATTTCTTAATCGATGAATACAATTCGAAGGTCAGTTATTGCATATCAAAAAACTAAACGAGCAAATTTACAGCACACGAGTCTTTATACATTCGCTTTTTTCATATTGTACCCGGCAGATGAAATGTATAGCGGTGGGTGCATATATCCCATTATAAAATCTTATCCAGGTATTTTAAAACAGGCCGTTGATTAAAAAAACAGACTTACGGAATAGAACTCTCCTCGTCACTCTTTTGACAATTCGAGGGAGCATGAGAATTGCGATTAACATAATACAAATTCTAACCCGTAAAACATAGCTTGTTATTACCTATTTGTTATCTACATTTACTTTATAAATGCATTTGTTGTCTTACACAAAAAAACTGACAGCACTATTAATTCGGTACATCAGCACACCACTTATTTTGGATAAAGACCCTAGAACTGCACGGTTCTAGTAAAATTGGCTTACAGACCGCTAGAGGCACTTTCTGAGAGAAAAGTGGCAAATATAATGGCGCGTCGAATGCCCCGCTGAAAACGATGAAGGCGTGGTGTCATTCTGTCACGTACATGCATGCTACATACCTGGCAAATTTAGCTGCACGAACATTCCGCATTTTCCTTTTGATAGACTTACGTTTGCTACATAATGGCAGTCGTTTGTTTTTACACTTCGCTCTTCCCATTGTGAATCGTTTTCTGATACACACTCGAAACTGTTTCTCTGATACACACTCGCAACTTCAACAACATTCACACGTGGCCGCCGACTTCCTTGTAGTGTAGCTCAGATTACAGATGAGTCCACGCAGATACTGCTCAAGGCCTCTCCTCAGATGATAACAGGCGTGGCAACTACGCCCGCCTGCTCTACCTCCCCGCTCCCCTCTGGTTGTGCGCGCACCACCCGGTACACGACCCATTACTCCGCTAATTTTTCATTTACGTAAAGACCTCTCACGCTTTTCCTAGATGAGATACAGTTACGTTACCACTGACTTATTTGTGTGTTTAATCGTAACGGAATTCGCTATATAATATTTAACCCAATAAACTACATAGCCTGAAACGTGCAGCGATTTTAATATTTAAACTATCGATTTAATAGGTTTTTTATAACGAAAATAGTTTTTTCGTCTCATAGCGAGTTAGTCGTCTTCAAAATCTGTATTACAATTCTTTTTTGAAAGTTAAATCATGAAAACTGAATGCGTAAAGCGACATTCAATTTTACATTGAAATCCCTATCCCTCCCACACTGAACATATGGATCGAGCCGGCCCTTAACATAATTTTAAAAAGGGTTGAAAGTTAAAATAATTGTGCCCATCAATCGAAAACACAAAAATAATGCAAAGTAAGAAAGAGGAAAATTGCAGATGCTAAATTCCCCAAATAAAAAAAAATAAAATAAAAAAAAAAACACAGCACAACATTTCAGCATTTAGCTAGCAATTATTGCATTTTTACTTTCTTTTTGAGGAGGAATCGGAACACTGTTTATCAAAATAGCAATTTATTTAAAAATACAAATAGGTTCTCAATATTATACCCTGGAAGGGCATCTTAAGACCATCCTTTTACACAAAATAATGCCTAAATACTGGCAGCAGAATGAATTATAATGCACTCAATATCCGTTTCTCAAGTTGTTTGCCAGGATACTGTTAAATGCAATAAAAAATTATCAGAGCCAGCAAATTGATTGTGAATAAAACTATACCCTGGAAAGCAATCTTCTGCAACGTTTCAGACACAAAGCAAAGCATAATATTTGCACCAGCAGTGTTAATTATAATGCACACAACATTCCGTTTTCACAAGCTGCTTGTTGAGATAGTATCATACTACAGCACTGCGTACGGGCTTACTTATGTAATTTGTATACTGTAATTTACATATCTTGGAAAACTGGATTTAGTTTCTTGGACATTTGCTGGGAAATTGGAATAATAAAATAACCATATTTTATCTTCTGTTACCGAAATAATTTTAGAAGTGCCTGTATTATAAGGTAAGTTAAGGTAATTACCTCAATAATAAACATTGTTATAGTCTATCTCACATAAGGATTCCATATTTTGACAGGTTTTTTTAGAACTGTGTGTGTAAAGAGGATTATGGAGACCATGCTTTCCCAGGAAGCCAGGTAGGTTTAAAGCTCCAAACAATGAAACTGCCAGGCAAGAGAAATGTCAAAATATAGAAAAGTTACATGAGACAGACTATATATAAAATCTGAAATAAATAAAAACATAAATAATTCAACATGACAGATAACATCAGTCTTAGATCCTCTTACAAAAAATTTGTTAAATTATGTTGTCAAAAAATTTAATACCAGTATAACATTAGGTGTAACAGTTTTTTTACTCTGTACATATAATTATGTGTGCGAGAGGTATGTAAGTGTACAAATACAACACACTTATGTCAGTGTGCATGTTAAAAAAATTTGAGTAACAAAAATAATGACGCAACTGCTAGTCTGAAATCAACTGCGATATATTTTCTTGTTTCGCCTCCCAAATAATAAAAATAAAATGGATGCAAATCTGTTTATTGTACAATTCAAAAACTGCTAAATACTGGCCAAATATCATTGGTGGATATTATTTTGCAATAAGCAATACAAATTTTCTAACACTTGTCTGCATTGGGAAATGTCCCAAATGACTGAATGGTGTAAAAATTTCAGGAAATTGGAGAAGAAATAAAATTTCAAAAAAATTTTTTATTGTTCCAGTAACATTGAAAACAAACTTTGACATAATTAAGTTGTAAAAAAAAAAGTAATTTTTGAATGCCAGCACAGAGTATCCAATAATCTTAGAAAATTGATTAGAATAACTTGTCCATATTATTCCCTTACTATTCTTAGTGAGTATGCTGGAATCACAACAATGCACATAGGGTGGATGCCGGAACGCGGAAAACAAATGACATCATAGCACCAAAGAAACGGAAAAATAATAAAAAATAATGTAAATTTTAATGAATGTAGTACCTAGAGGTTAATATGTAGGAACAAGGAACAATTTGCATTTTTTATATTTGTTGCATGGTAGCCAAACTAGTGTTCAAAATAATAAGAGTTTTTAGTGTCGCAAAATTGCACTATTGAAATTCCAGCATTATGCTGATTTAGACTCTTTTACACAGTATTGTGCACCAGTCTTGCCAACAAATCTATGAAAAACATGTAAACAACTGTTATACTAGAGTAAGTAGCATCTAATGCAACATCTACCAACTAAGACATAAACTACATCTAGTTACTAAGCAAAGTATGGACTTACTTACAGTTAATTGCCATTTGTAAAATTATCTGTTCCTTTTTTAACATGTTGTAGATAGTACTGTTCCTTTGCCACAAGTGTCCTTAATTACATACAGTAAGTCCTCGATTAACGGACGGGTTACGTTCTCGGAAAATGTCCGTTATACAAAACATCCGTTAATTAAATCAGATTTATTTTTCGCAGGCAACAATATTTAAAAAAAAAAGTAGGTTCTATAACATTGCAAAAATGCACACATTTTGCCCAATATCTCAATAACGGTGCACAGCAAGAAAAAATTTTACAGGACAAAAATTTTTCGCAAAAAAATAATGAACAAAAATCATCTCTACAAATTTTCCCGTATCTCTTTTACCGTTTCGGAGATGCCTTTACTTTATTCTCAATGTGTGGTAGGCCTTCAGTACTAGTACTACTACATATATTAACATAAATTTAAAAACATTTTCGGCTACAACCTATGTTTATTTTTACGTTTCGTTGCGTTTGTAGACGGACAACACGAAAGGATTTAAAAACATTTATAACCATTTTTATCAGCAATTAGTCACGCCACACCCGACTATTACTGTAAGACACATGGCACGATCGTTTCATTTTTTTAAAGTTACGTTCGGCAAATTTATTTAGAAAAAAATGAAGCCTTTTACAAAAACATATTTTTGCTCTAGCCTACAAAATAATATGCAACATTTACGAACTTGACAATTTAAATCTCAACTATACCTTTTTTTTTTGTTGCAAACGTGT
>PNEQ01126563.1:23391-41875 GCA_003012365.1 Medauroidea extradentata
AATATGCTGAAGCACTGGAGTTTTAAATCTTAAGAAATGCATTTATGCAAAAAAAATTCAAACTGCTACGATAAAATAATAATAAAATTCAAGTTTCTGCCGTAAAAGGTAAATTAATGACTGTCATCTTCACTGCCAGACACGTGCTCCTTGTCAGCTGAAACAAACTATATTACACAACTATGAACTTTAAAACTACAGCGCGTAACTCTCGTCTGGAACTGTGTACGTATATAGAGTCACGACTAAGGGGAAACTAGTCAGTCACAAAGCCGCTTGAAGTTAGGGTTTCCTTCTCAAGAAAAAAAAAGATTCTCGGTTTTCAGTAGCACCACACGTGTTGACAACTGATACCCGCGCGCCCAACCCCATGTTGCATCCCTCAGGCCACCTGCTCGGAATGGTATGTAGGTCTTGAGGAAGAGAGAGGGGCAAGCACTGTTGCCAGATGTACGGAAGATTGTAGCGCGTCGTGTGTCTTTACACATCGCAGCCTGTACTACAGGCTGTTCGGAAATATGGTTCCTACTTCCTAAAAAATTAGCAACTCGGAAATGTCCATTAAAGCAAGTTTTGTGTCCGTTGTTAGAATTAAAGGAAACAAAATGAAATGTCCGTTATTACAAATGTCCGTTAAACAAATGTCCGTTAATCGAGGACTTACTGTATGTGCATAAGTTCTCCAATGATTACGGTAAATACAATATTATTTTATAATACAGTAAATAACAACTCTGTTTTTCAACGCAATTTTTTCCATATTTTAAAATGAGAAAATTTTGCATGTCTCATGCGACTATAGAAAGAAAAAGTAAAGACCATCTCTGATGACTGTCAAAATGATCTCGTTAACTTTCATTGTTATTTGTAGTACTTGAATTTCTTGCAAGCATAAAGGTTAGGTGCTCCTAATGGACCAGGTACATTATCAGTGAAGTTACTGAATTCTGGACTGCCAAATGCCTAAAATGAAAGAAAATAAAATGTAGTAGGTACATTCTTATTTATGTAAAAATTTGAGTGATGTTATTTTTTTCATGAAAATTTATCTCCTAACTCAAGTAATACCAGTTTAATAAAACATATTTCACATTCAAGGATGAAACAAACAAACTGATAACATTAAAGTAAAAATTATTGAGTGACTTGTTAAGTAATATGCCAGTGTTTTAGTACAGTATAACCCCGATTTAACAAAATGCCACGGGACCCGAAAATGTTTACTCAAAATCAATGTTTCGTTTAATTCAACTTAATATTTTTTTACCCTCCCCTTTTACACAAATAAAAAGTTAAATCCTAGAGCATGTTTTGTCGGGATTTAAGAAAATTTTTTAAATGTCCGTTAGCTCAAACCGATAACAAAACACATTTACTGTCAACAGGTAAGCCACAGCCCTTTTTTTAAAAAAAACTGGAAGGTTTGACGAGCATGTGGATGATGAGTTAGGCCACCCGCGCGCCATCAACACGTGAGAAGTGATGACTTAACACCGCCCAGCAGTTTATCTTTCCGTCTCCTTTTCTCTCCCGCCCGCTTTACCAACAAAACTCAAGAAATACCCATGAAAAATGTTGAATAAAAAATGCAATGAAAACGTAATTAAAGGTTTGCGAGACAATAATAAAATAATAATTAAATATGTGCTCAGCGGCCATTGTAGCTGGTAGGCAGCCGCACTCTAGAACAATCTGATTGGTCTGTTCGCTAAAAACACTTTGCACTAAAGTATTTTTTTTAGCACCGGAGAGACAAATTATTTACGTTTACTGTAGTAAATTCATTGTAAAACTGTATAAATAATATAATTATGTATTTTTTATAAATTTGCTGGTTTTATCACGAGACAGAAAATAATCATGCTGGACACCACTGCATTCTATCTGTAATATAATTAATCAATAGAGCATGCTGCACTGCAGCGCATTAAAACGGAGACGCGAAACACTATCTGTGAATTAGTTATAATGGCGATATTGTAACCAATTGCAAGTGTAAGTAGTTGTAGTTGCATTAAAACCAAGTTTCATCATGTTGGTAAATCAATCAGTAATTACAACCTGAACATTCAACAGTGAGGATCTAGGTGGGTGCTTCTTACACAACACAGCATCGCTCGCTCCTCGCTCGGCCACGCGTGCTTATTGCAAAGTCACTCCGGGGCCTAAGTTATAAAAAACAAATTTTAACAATTTTTTTTTTGTTTCTGGATGGATGGTTTAAGCTTATCTACGGAGAAATAAGTCTATACTGCTGCCAGTGGTAGTATTTTTAATAGACTTACATTACAATTTATATTCCATTTTATCAAAGTCAGTTATATCATACAATTTTATATATTTTTTTTAAGGTTCCTAAAAATTCTTTTGTTAAATAGCTGTTTTCGTTATTCCCGAGTTCATTCAATCGGGGCTCTACTGTAGTTGGATTTGTCACCACTGAGTATTTATTATGATGCCAGTAAGAAGCACTAATTAAGTACTGATAGATGTGACAAAACTGAATAAATGGTACACATTTATTAATGAAAATATGTCAAGTAATTACAACACTACATTGTTGGCAGGTTATATAGATTGTTATAACATACTTTTAATTGATTTAATCTTACCATGCAGCTTAAGATTGATTTGGGTAGTTTACTGAAGAGCAAAGATAATACATCGCTTAATGAGGTCTTGAGAGCTGGAGAGGATACGAGGAGCAACAACAAAAATGTAAGGACAAGGAAAACTGGAAAAATATGAGGTAAGGAGCAACAGCAAAACGTAAGGTCAAGGAAAACGGGAAAACTCTAAGAAAACCAGCCTGCCTAATAGCAACGTCCATTACGTCACGCGAACATGACAGTTGGAAAGACCCTGTTAGGAATCGGAACTCTGATTGAAGTGATGTAAACTGATTGGTTGGACCACTACAATACCACTGTACCTATCTAGTAATTTTACAGAGAGTAATTTTAATTAAATTAAAACTTACTAGAAATCGGACTGATAACTACGAGAAATTTCCACGTGTAAACAAGCAGAGCTAAAAATATAGCACATTAAAACACCTTCATGTTGAGAACTGATGCTTACCCGTAATTTGTTTGAAACACGTACTTTTGGCCTCCATGTACCGCCATAGCCAGAAGGTCTGTTGTTTTCCTTAGTACTTTCCTCTGAAAAAGTAAATTAAAAGTTCTGACAAATAACTTCTACTTCATATAACTTCCCTACGTTAGCAGTAATTCTACTGAGGTTCTCTGAATTAACAGCAGAAAACATTACAGTATGGTCTTAAGGGACCCGCCTCGTGGCACATGTGTTTGTGTGAGTGAGGTATGGTGCTAAGGGCGACGTCGTATGGGCCATACAACGGTGCGTCGTCTCTACGCTTAAGGCGTGTAGTCTTCGCGAAAAAACAAATTTCCTATGGGACTTTAAGTGGTGACCCTATTGTTTTATTTACGAAATCACTTTACTAAAGCCCAATGCACTACCCTTAAGTGGTTTCACATGTATTTCGCTAGTATATTTTCTGCTATAGCAGCCTGAAAATCCCGTTTTAAACCAATTTGACGTGCCCTTAAAGGGGATTTCTAATACGTGTGTTGTCTTGAAAGTACTTCAGGGCAGTCGTCTGAAGTGTGTGTTCTTTTCGTAGACAAACGGCGTGAACACACGTGTATTAGTTTCGGTGTAAAACGTTTTCTTCAAACACGCTGTAGTGTGATTTTATGGCAACAAGGCGGGCCCCTTAAGAACTAAGATCCTGATTCACTTTAATAACTTTACAGTCAATATCTCTTGGGCTGTCATTGTCCATTTGTGTCAGGATGGTTCACCTCTTCTATTATATACGCAGTTGGCAATTATGTTCAATTCCTCTGGTTGCACATGTTTTCCACTGTCACTTTTTTAAGTAGTTGGATATTCATCCATGGGACATCCTTTCCTCCTCAAGGTGTATACTTCACTCATTTAAAGATGAGGTGGCAGCAGCCCCAGCTGTACAAAATCTTCAATCCAGCAGGGTGGAAGGGAGGGAACTGACTTGCATTCTGAACCTGAGACACAACTGCCTTACCTGCATCTGTTGACGTTGTCACTGCAGTTGCGCCTGCTTCAGGTTTTCTCTATGTGTCACGTTCCCTCTATCCTAGTTGCTGGCCTCTCCCCATGGCTGGTCGGTTGTACTGCTGAGCTACATGGGTGGCTAAAACTACCCATGGTCAGTTCTGTAGCTTTCCCAATAGTTAGGATGAGCAGATGGTATTCCACCACAAATAAGGTATTAATCTGTGACCAACTTACACAAGAACTTAGACCAATTTCCAGTTAAAAGTGTGATTTTTACTTTCTGATACAAAATCCTTAACCCTGATACTTCTTTAGGCTGGGGAATCCTATACCTCTGCACTATTTTCCTATTGCTATTTATGTTTGATACACACATGATCTCTCAGAGCAAGGACGTTAACCAGTGGCTCAGACGCTTCTTTTACTTCACTGGCTCGACAGCTAAAAATTACTAGTTTCAATCTCAATCCTGTCTTCTCACAGAGAGCATTCATGGGACTGCTTATGCTATGCACATGGAATTCATACCAGGCTTATCAGATGGTGAGCTGGCAGCCTGGCAAGCCATACCACAAATTCTCCAACCCTGGACACAGCACGGTCAAGTTACTACACCTGATGCCGTAAGGGTGCGGTCTACCACAATTTTCATAACCATTTTTATATTTTTTTATTTGTACCAGATATTTTTTTCTTATTTTAGACACAAAATGGGACTAAATTTGGCTCTTATGAAATTTTTTTATCTTTCATACTTTTCGCTTAATGGCTTGTTAAAGTCAAAATTTGCATGTTGCCGTCGCAGGCTACAATTTCACGCACATAAAAACAAAGAATAAAATTTTTTGTATTTAAATAAAAAATAAAAATGCTGAAATCTAAGATAAAAAATTCAATAATTTTCTTAAAAATACAAAAATATTTTATTTTGTGATTTAACATAGCTGCTTTGTAGCCTACGTCGTTATTCACTGTGAATTTTTTCAGTTTGGTAAGCGAGTTGGTTTTAGTGTAGTCCTTAAAACGGAAACACACAAATTTTGGCTTTAACAAGCCATTACGCAAACATTATGTGAGATAAAAAATTTATATAAGAACAATATTTAGTCATATTTTGTGTCTAAAACAAGAAAAAATAAATAACTGGCACAAATATAAAAATAAAAACATGGCAATGAAAATTGTGGTAGACTGCACCCTTAATTTCGAGACTGGGAGTGCCATCCACAGCACTGATGCACACTTGGGGCAGGGAATCATCTAGTACAAACACTAACATTAATTAAGGACCTTGCAGCATACTTCAAGTTACTTTCCCTAATAACTGTAACATTGAATGTAAAACACACTGTTAAGTGTTATACTATCACATACATATAAAAGTACTAAAAGAATAATACTGAAAATAAAAGTACATTTCAAAATTGAAATATAATAAACTTACATAATACGTAATTCTGCCCTCTGTTTTTGACTGAAATTTAGAAATGCTGTTCAAAATTAATAAGTTTCACAGTTGTATTTTAATAATTTATGTTTAGTCAATCAGGTACAAATTGAAATTTCTTGTGTAAAAAAAAGTTTATGCACTGATCAGAAATAATCTTAGAATAAATGTGTACTGTTGGATTATAGTCCCTTCCCCATTTTTTCAAACCAACCTACAAAGATGTGTGGCTGTCAGAACTAGATATGAATTAAATTACTTACCTGAATTATCTGGCAAGTCAGTTTCATTCCTTGCTAGCTCACGATATCCAGTGCCTGCATTGTTGAGATGACCAGCAGCTGTGCCGGTGGTATTATTATTTTCACCACCAAGCCAGTGATGGTACGGTGCGTGGTGACGACTGGGTTCAACACTAGTTTGTTGGTTCCTATAACATTCCCTAGATTCAACTGAACTATAGTTTTCATAATGGGGATGGTGGGGAACATAAACTTTCTTGTCACACTGCCAGTTCCTGTCGTTCATCTGTTTATTTTCTGGTGCAATGCCATGGCTACCATAGTCATTATGTTTGGGAGGTGAACGCCACTGTAGTTTGTCACACTGTTGTGGTGGCCAGTCATCTCTTGCGTATCTACCCTGCTCTGGCCTAGAAGCACCGTAATACAGCGATTGTTCTTGACTCAAAGAGTGCCCTGGTGGTGTGCAGTGTGTGTCATTAGATCTTTGGGAATGTCTGTTTTTGGTGCTACCTTGATAGTGGTTTCTCACATCTGCTGCTACAAACCTACCTCGTGATACATCTTGTACCGCGTACTGTGTGTTGGATTCATGCAGGTTGTGTGGTGGATATACAGGGAAGTTCTGCGAACTGCCAACTGATGGGTGATGTGTTGTTCTGTTGTATCTGTCTGTGCTGAAAGTCTGTTGGCCAAATGCATGTGGAGAATTAGCAACTTCTACTCCATGAATACTGGGTGGATAGTCAACTTCATGTGGCCTGTGGTACCAAGATGTGTTCTCAGTGCCTCTATATGCTTCTTGAGAGTTGCTGTTTAGCGCACACAGATTCCGATACGGATAATGACTTGTGTTTGTCTCTGGTGCAAACACTTTATCCCTTAAATTACCAGGACTATTCACCTGCAACTGCTTGTACTCATTTCTGTTTGTTGCTTCTAAACCAACATTCTTTGGGCAACTATCTAATTTCCTGGAATCTTCTTGCAGCAAACCCATGTGATATGAATAGCCGTGAGGGTTTTCCTTCTGTAAAATGCCATGGTAACTCAAACTGTTGTTACTTTCTCTCACACTATCTAAATTATGAATAACTCTATTTCCAGTTGTCTCGTTTAATATTCTTTTACTTTCACTCTCAAATTTTGCAACATTTTTTCCAGCATAACGTATGTTGCTGTTAGCTTTCTGTGGTGAATCGTAAAATGAATTTGACATTTTCATATGCTGTTCACTTGAGCCCCTTGGTAATTTGTATAAAGGCTCACTTAAAAGCACAGAATTATTAATACCTGCATTTTGTGTTCTATGCATTGCTCGTTCTTCAATAGTTTCATAGCAGTAATAAGACACTTTTTTTCGTGAAGAGACTACTCCATCTTCCAAACACATATTTGTACTTTCAATCACTTCAAGTTGCTTGTTTTCAGTATTTTCTTTGTGAGTCTGGTCAACCGTTGCCACCAAAGTACTGACCACTTTTTCCAGAATTTTGTTTTCTTCTACGGCAGACTGTAACTTTCTTTCTAGCCTAAAAACAAAATAATATATATATTAAAAAAACATGTAATATTGTGACCAAAGAACATATTAAGCACACTTTTACACAACTTACAACTTACTCTGAGTATTCTTTTGAACTGGTGTATGATTCCAATTCTTCCTTCTCTGCATCAGCATCGTAAAGTTGTTTAACTATGGTACTGAGTCTTCTGTTTATTTCACCCAGTTCAGCTTCTAGTGCTGACTTTTTTCCCTCTAGATGAACCAACTCTTCTTGCACTGTACAAGTTATAAATGTTACACAAAATATTTACAAGGAATTAAAAATATTTCCATAAAGACAGTTAAACTTCAACTCACCATTTTCGTCATCATTCTGTTTTGTGTGATCTTCCTTTTGTTTCTCATTGGCAATGAAATCTGAAAATTCCCAGACTCTATCACAGAATTCAATCCGCTGAGTAAATATTTCATCTTGCAGTTCTTTCTGGAAGAAGAAGAAAAAAAAATGAGGAGAAAAAGTTAAAACCTTTAGGGACAATTAAAAATTGCTATGAGTGCAGTACAAAACTATCCCTTATGTTGCTCCATAATGGTATTAAATACAAACCGATTGGCCCATGTAGGTTGGAGTGGAAGGACTATACTGTAACTCTGAAACAGGCCATGCCTCTTCTCTATGATGCAATTCTGGTGCATTTAATTTCAACTGTGACAAGAGACGCAAGTGAAGACTGCTTTTATTTGTGCTGTGCTGCATCTGTGCAATTATCTAGTATTGACATTTAGTCAGCCACGTCTCACCTTTAGCTGCAGTGGTTTTTTGTTTCCATGCCATGAAAATGTTGAAGCAGCTCCATAAAATCATTTGTTCTCATTTTTCTCACATTCTAGATTACTATTATGTTCCATCACAAAGCACGAAAGTGAAACCTTTCCTTGCCATCCATTCAAGACTGTTAATTTTAGTGGCAGTTCTTGCTTTTCAGCTGCAGCACTCCCTGGATTATTCGAGAATTACACTACATAATTTTCACTGTCCCAGTTGGTGTTTTGAAAGGTTATTTGTAATCACGGCTTGGTGTTTTGAAAGATTATTTGTAACGAAAGCTTTTGAAATATCTACTCAACCAACAACAGTCAGCGATAGTAAAGTCTAACTAATGCAGGAATGTGTTGCTCGTAATGTGCATCTATTATACCGTTGTCTGCCTCGGACAGTCTGGACTAGGCAGGTCTGTGCGGTGAGCAGCACATCTGACCTTCCTGATGCATGTGCATGCCGGTGGTTGGGGGTTGAAGAACATGGCAAGGGGAAGAATCAGGTGTCTCACATTTGGAGAGAGTGTGTCTGCTGCAAGGTTACCAGCTCCCAACAGGCAGTGAGAAGTGAGACTGCAGATGGGTGGTCTAACGCATGTCACCCATTCCTGTTTTATTGGCCTGTGACAGCAATATCAGGAAGGTCATTAAATGTATAGTAAGTAGGCCTACTGTTCAAGATGCGATTAAACATTGTTTACTAAAAGTTTGCATACATAATTTTTTCCTGAATGTTAATTTGTTTAACAAGACCAGAATAAGTATGTATGATATTACTACATGAGAAAAATTAAATAAAAATAAATGACAACCATTATCAGACTTAATAACTAATCAGTCTTCATTAAGCAGGCAACAAACATAATGTTTAAAATACAATCATGGTATTTACAATAAAACAAATGGATGTATGAGTGTGAAAAAAAATTGCTCTTTTTTACTTCCCTTTACTGTATGGTGGTGTAAAATTTGGGATGGAACTGGTTAAGAGACTTACAACGCCTTAGTGAAAAAATTAAGAAACACGAAGACTTTTAAGAAAAATTTTTAAATTTTAACTTATTTTGCTATGCTGGAAAAAGTTAACTTCACTGGTGAACTGAATGAAGCTTACAGGCTTAAAATTAGTAAACACAATGAGGAAGCAAGAAAAAACCCAGAAATCCTTTAAAAATAACTGAGTATGTTTAATTGTATGGAAAATTCGAACGTCTTCTCTGTGGTCATGATGAAACAGCAGATTCACCCAACTTTGGTGTTTTTCTAGGGTTATTGGAATTTGCAAGAAAACCTGAACGCCTTATGAACACATACGGATACATTGAATGTGTTTAAGGGATCTTCAAAGATAACTTAGAATAAACTGTTAGACTGTATGCTGGAGGTCTGTCACTAAAAAATTTGTGATGAGATCTGCCAAGCCAAATATCTAGATGTTATGGCCCACAATATGATAGATGCCTCAGAAAATACTCAGCAGGTTATTGTGTTCAGTTACGAAAAAGAAGGTATGGCCCATTAAAGATTATAGTGTTTTCCAATCCAGAATCAGATAGCACAGATCGTTTAGCCAGATGACTGGTGTATTTCTGGACTCCACTGTTTTTTGGGAGAGAAAAAAAACCAACAAACTCATTGCACAGACCCATGACGAAGCTTGTTTCAATAGCAAGATTGTTAATACAGTGTTTGAAAATAAGGATAAACTTTTAGAGTGTTTCAAAGAGATTCAAATGGCACATTCACACAGGACATTTGGTACAGTTACAGATCTTTCCAGGATTTTGAACGATGACAATTTCCACTAGCCTATTGGCTGTCAATTTTTTCATTGTATCATGCTTCGTGTTGATGTATTATATAACCGAATGTAAAACACAAATGCTAACTCTTCGCCTGTCCATACAGTCTCTGGAAAGTTTTAATTAAGTTATTATGACAATCAGAAATGAACTGGCCCCAGATGTCAAGAAATTACAGGAAGCTTCCAACTCTGCTAAAAGAAATAAAAGTGACAATAAGTTTGTCGCAAATAAATAAATTTGTATTGCTATTTGGCTTCAAGCATAAGAAAAATTTTCATTTACTAAGCATTTGTCAGCAGCAAAATTCCTTGGTCACAAATTTTCCTGAGAAAATTCCAGTGTCTCATTTTCAACAGAGTTATTGGAAGAAACTGTGCTAGAATACCCCTTCCTTAATAAAGTACGACTGCAAACAGGACTGTTAATTATTTATGACAGATTAGAGTTACTACTGAGAAGTGATCTTGAGGATTAACTATATTTGTCCTACAGACAATTATTTTGACACTGATGAGAACATCAAGAACCAGTGATGTGATTTTCTGAGCAAAATATGATATATGAAGTGACAGACAAAAAAAAATGAAATTTGTTCTGAGAAAGGAATATGAGCAAACTTCATGAACAAATATGTGTATAGAATATTATGTAAAAGTGACCATTTAGCTGAAACATGTTTCTTTCAATTGTTTTCATTTTAAAATACAATGTGATATATTAATGGTGTAGAGCATAAATAAGAGGGATACTGCAATACAAAAAATTAATGGTGTAGCTTGGTTAAATGTGCATTACTGTGAAGCTTACAAACACGCTGACTATACCAGATGTGAAACAAATAGTTCAACAGCATTGCCTGCTGTGATTTTGACCTAGCACAACTTTCCATGCAGCTATCCTTGTGTTTCTTCATCATCATCTTTGCTCAACAAATAAGTAATCCAAAAGGTATGTTAAAATTACATTAACCTTATTTAATAACAGTGTTGTGTTTAAGTGTATAGTGGATTTTGTGAATCTTTAGGTTCAAAAGCATCAAGAAATCAAATCATTGAAATATTTTGTTGGTACGGCTTAACACGAAAATTATTAGGGAATTAACATACTCTGTAGGAGTGAAAAAAATTTGTTTTAAAACATTTTACGTGACTTGTGTTAAATTCTTCAGTAAAAACAAAATTTTTTATTTTAAAAGAGTTAATAATTCCTACAAAAGTATATTAAACACTTGGAAGCTATAGCGGCACACCTGCTGCCATGAGCCTACAAGCAGCAATCCACAACCTTCGCTATGTGCAGCCCAATAGGTCACACCTGCTGCATCATCCAGGCAGGGTGTAACGGAGCCAGGTGACCACGGACTGTTATGCCGCCAGCAGCTGGACACGAGGGGACTGTTTACAAGTGCTACACCATACAGGCAAGTTGTCTCACTACGCAGTTACCAGCGATGGAATGTCCCCACCAGCATGACAAATAATCTGTATAGTGTATTTATTGTGCGGGTAAATAAATATCCAGTCTTCGCACCAGTGTACGTTTGATTTCACTCGCTTGAATTGCCACCCTAGTAGCCTTTCCTTGTCTGCTACTTCATTCCTAAAGAAAACAGTATACATTATTCTAGGTAAATTTACGTACATTAATGCATCCTGCAAAACCTATGTTCTCTATTAAACTTAAATCTAAACTTCAAATGTTTACCTATTCAATTTAGAGTTCTCTTTCAGTTTTTTAAATTAAATAAAGCATGACACTACTAAGTAAACACTAATGTGACATACTACGTATGGATAACATACCACCTTGTTCTTCTCCAAATTTAGCTCATCTCTCTTAAGTGAAATAATTTTTTTCATAAAGTCTTCCTTTTGCATCAAGAATTCAAGTTGAATTTCTTTGCTGTTGGCCTCCACCAACCTACAATCTTTGGTGCTGTCTAAAGCCGCTGTCTCTTGCTCATATTTTCTTGCTGCTTCTGTAACTTGTGCTAGCTCTGTTTCAGCTGAATATCAACAAAATTAAATTTCACAAATAGTATGCTACGACGTGAAACAGTTTCACAATATCAGTGTATTCACATTTTCAGTTTTTGGACAGAAATACGAGTACTGGTCCATACCCGCTGTGGCGGGAGAGAAGGAGAAAACAGTGGGACACTGCCCCTCCTTTACTATAGAGGAGAGGGATAGGACAGGGATTTGTCCCAAACCCCGTATCTGACATAGTCACTTAATGATAAAGTAGTTAATTTTCTCTCAAAACAAGGAAATCAAAATATTAAAATTTGAACAAGAAATGTCTAAATAAATGTCAACAACTGAAGAACATAAATTGTATTTTGTGAGACAATTAACTGAAAACTAAACATTTAGGCTACCTAGGCACTTCAGTCTGCAGATTCCCAAACCTTGGAATACCAGTGAAAGAGTCAAGACACTGTAGCGTGGCCCAGACCCCAGATTAATTTTTACATGTTTATTTTACAATATGTTTGTTTCGATTTTAGTTGTCACTTATAATGTAGGCCTCATGGTCATTCTAACAATGATGTCTGAGAGTTTTGTTAAGAACAGTTTTATCAAGAACTATATGTAATGTTATTTGTTAAATGCCAGCACGTTAGTGGAAGTTTATTAATATTTAAAATTATAATTTTCAGTAACTGTGAACTAATTTTTCTTAAAATAAGTAACATATAATTTGGTAATTAGAAATTACTCATTTAACAGTAAGAATTACAGTTTGCTTAAGTATGTTAATATTTATTTAAAATTTAAATGATTCTGTTTATATCTAGTAAATTTTCGATATGTACTTTTTGCTTAAATTGTTTGCATTTGAATTTAATGAAATTATGTGTGTTCATTGTTAAAGCTTGGAGTGTGAAAGGGACAGAGATATCAATCTAAATTTAGTGTTTCCAGGAAAGGTGCTATATTTCAGTGCAAAATCAACCTATAAAGATGATCGTTAAGAATTTGCCGCCATATTTGGTTGCAACCAATAAAATCACAGACTGTTGCTGATTGACTGCGTCAAGTTTAAATTTAATATTTCTTTCACCTAGTAACAAGGTTAATATTTAATATATTTGTATATAATTTATTTGGAAACTAAAATGTTAATGTTTGTAATTATGTGGAAATATCACAAATTCAAAATGTTCTTTTAATTATGTACAACGTAATATTTTTAACTGTCTCCTGTAATGGCAGTGGTGAGACACCATTGACGGGCAAGACCGGTTGTTTGCGTGCGAACTCGCGAGGAGTCGTTGGCGAGATGTAGGCCGAGGTGGTTGTGTGTAGGCGGCCGCGGAGTTTCGTATTCAAGATGGCGTTAGAGGTGGTGGTATGGGAGTTGAGTGACGATAGGGTTCTGTTAGCAAAATGTAGTGAACGGGTGGTTCTGCATCATTAGTGGGCCAAGACTTATTTGTTTTGTTTGAAGTTATTTGTAAAGGTGTAAAAACTTTCTGTGATCACCGGTCCATAGACGTTGCTGGAATATAAACTTTAGAACTTTTTTCGGTTTGCTCAAAAGAGTGCCTCCCGGCAGTCAGAGTTTAAGTAATGTATACATTTGGAACATAATTTCATTTAATAAACCCCAAAAGTATTGCAAAAGTTCTGCAGTTTTCATTCCTCAGCTCGCGCTACGTTGTGAGAACCCACGCCTTGATTTGTTGATGTCGCTGAGCTAGTCGTGGACGTGTGGCATAGTAGTAGCTTGACGCGCTACATTTTTGTCTGCCCAACATGTGACTCCCCACATTTTGTACGCCCATCGTGGGGCTGCAGTGACCAATCACAACACGTTTCTTAAATATACACAGGTCGTAGGTGATTTTCCGGGGCATAATTGTATTCAAAACATATCTGCCTATTTAAATAAAGTATTACTGCCACAAAAAATATTACCATATCTCAGCAAACATTTTGTGATATTGGATACTGTGAGCAATAGAATAATGGTAAGGTAAGGTAAGTGGGTTTTACGTCTTGTCAACAGCGAGGTCATTTGAGATGGTTAAACACAACTTGAATGGTAAAATGACAGGAAATGGGAAAGGTTTGCTCAATGCTGAAAAAATTGTGAAACGTACAAGTGAGTGTAAAAACTATAGAAAAGGAGATTTTTTTTACAGCAAATAAACCTGTTGCACTGAGCGAAGACTGTTGGGCTACAAAGTAAAATGATATTGTACGATTACGATAAACTTTTTGCAAAGGCTATTCCAAAAAATCTGTACGTTTTCACAAATATTGTGAACTTTGTAGAATACGTATCGTTATACAAATATATTGGTAATTAAAAAATAGTTTTGCATACTTAGGCCTATAAATAATAAGTGTCCATTTACAAATAAATTCTTGTACATTTTACAATAATTGGTTGAAATGACACCAATTTTTTTTGTAAACCGGTTCCCATGATTTTTTTTTTTTGTAAAAGGCTTTAAAGTTATTTTGTTTGACATCAAACACACTGCTCATAAAAATATGTCCCACTATTCTTCACAAGTATTCGGAAAATTTAGACTGCTTTAGTGACCAGCGACATTCTTGTTGTAGTACCTAAACTGATAAATGTTTTGACATAATTTTACGATTTACGAACGCTTTTGGTAAAGTATAAATTTTTTGTGTGTATTTAAATGAGTACAACGGCTATCACATATCATGTTGCTTTAAAGAATATGAAGGGTAGATATGTACGCTTTGTTCGATGATAAGCTTGATTTCTAAATCTGAATTACTTATGCTGCAGTCAAGATATAACCAATATGGAAAATTTTTCCTGTAGAAGTTACGTGGAAATAAACGGATAGAGAATAGCATGCCAATAGCAGCAGTTGGAGGTAAAATAAGAATTTTAAAAGAAACACAGGACAGTTACATTTCAGTGCTTAGAGGAACGGTACACAGAGAAAGATATTTGGTACATTTAACCTTGAACTTGTTTGTAGGCCTATGTGACGATAAAAATGTGTGAAATTTGAATCAACCTAATATTTTCTTGCTACTAAAAGATTTAGTTCTCTCAACAAGAGTGTTTAATCAAATTAAATGTACATTTTGTTAGAACAACAAAACCAATATTAGACACATTTCATATAACTGCTAAAGCAACAAAGATTTTTTTGGTTCAAATACGTAATTGTTTCACCACATACAAACGTACACATCGTTGACTGGAACAAACCTTTTTCCCCGTGTAAACATTTAATGAACTTAATAAAATAACATAAATAAAATCTTGTGACATCAAGGTACTCTAGTTTAATTTAAACAAAGTAAGCACATTACATACAATCTTTAAAAATGACGACACCTGTGTAGATGAAAATCAACAAATACTAAGATCTCGTGGACTTGAGATTGTTCATATCAAAGAAGTAACGCATCCTGTCGAAACTTATTATTCACTTGAAGATTTGTGGCTGTATGGAACATGGACAAATATTCCCTCATCTCCTTCGTAGAGTGGTAAGATTACGAACGTTAAGAGTGGACGTGGAGATCGTATAACGCAAGCAAAATTAGTTTCTTCCATTCATTAACTTGAACTCTGGAAACCCAAGCATAATCTACACAACGTTGTGCTGTGCTATGCTATATTATACCTAAATAGTAAGGAAACAGGGGTAGTTTGGCACTTTGTAATGTTTAATCAATCTCTTTAAACTCAGGTGGTTAATATTATTACATGCAATATTTCTGGAGAGCTAGCCAATGTGACTGTGATATGGAGGCTTCCATATTTTGATGTCCTTGACTGACTCAGTGGAGCACACAGTCTCGGACAGTAATTTGTTTCAGCATCTGTTACATCTGTGATCTCACGACATGTATATACAAGATCACTTTGTGTCAGTTTCCTTATTCAAGCAGCTCTTGGTCATTTAATATGATGCATGTGATCCGATAAAAATTATTTGAAGTAAATAAAAATACAAGTCTTCACAGGATTCTCTGAAAATAAACTTCCAGCATTAGGGCGCTACCTAACTCAGGGCCGTGACGCAATCAAAGATAGCAATGTAAGCTATATGTTAATTAATATTCTATGTGGCTCAATAACTGTCTAACCTACGTACATCCTACCATTGATTTTTTTTTTTTTTGTTTTTGGTGAGGCCCGCACTGCTACAAAGAGATTTTAAAAAATACTATTCTCCATTTACTCTCAGTTGAGTTTTGAAGTAAACAAATAACGTAATATCATTGCACTTCGCTTTATTCTAATTGGCTCAATTTGTGCAGCGTGCCGATGTACATTTCCTACCGACAAAACTGTGTACAGTCGGTATCATCGGAAACAACAACACCTTATATATTAAAACAATATCGCGTGAAAATTTCGTACACGTTGTCGACATACGGAAGCAAAAATTACATAAAAACTTGATAAAAATATTCACATCATGTGCAATTACAGTACATTTCAAAAGTAAATTGTAACTATCAAGCCATGACTAACGATCGCATTCAAGTATTCTGGTACTAACATAACGAAAATTTGGTACTACACTCAGAAAAAAAGTTGTAATTAACAAAATGAGTGATTACACTTACTGTAAAGTCCTCCTGGATTATTTTGTACTTAGTTTTGGAAAAATGACCTTTTATAAATCACCAAACAATCTGTCGATAATTCACAACACATATTCGTTTGTTTTGTTTTGTAAGGAATGTTATGCAAGATTTTTATTATTGCCTTATAAACATCACCGCAGTTTGTTTAGTAATGAAGACATATAGCAAGGTTTCGAAAACCATGCAAGACATTTTCACTGTTCACGTGCAGCGTCACATAACCTAATCAGCAAGCGATGTAAATATAAACAGACACGAGGAGGGAACGAAATAGATCAATGAATTTTGGCTCGGACGAACTGGAATGGAAAATGGATACATGGTGAAACCATTCGCAGCTGCCACAACATTAACATGTTAATGTCCAAAAATACTTTAAAAGAATAACAAAACATTATATCTGATTGTGATATTTCTGAGTTATTTTTACGGTGGTAACTATTACTGAACTAAACTTTTGGTATTTTCAGAGTATCGTACATCTCTAAATACTGGCAAGTGTACCAAGAAACTCGTACGTTTAACAGTACGTCAGTCGTTAAATAACTCGTGAATCAATTGTACGGACGTGTCGTCCGCAAACCATAATTATAGTAATAAACATATCGCATCGTAGATTGTGTTTGCAACGCCTGTATATTTTAGATATTTGTTAGTAAAACTCTCTCATTAAGTGATGGAGTGGTAAATGTATATGTACACGACAGATCACAAAGATCTATTTCTTATGCAAGATCACAGTGCACAGCGGTTGGCAGCTAATAAACATGTTTGTTTATAATTTGCTTTGTGTTGTATACATAGACGAGACCCTTAACTGGAAACCTCATATTTCTCATCTTTCTAAAAAAATGTGTTCGATGCTTTTTGCTATAAGGACTATATCAAAACAAACCAATCTGAACGCTCTAAAAATGATCTACTTTGGCTACGTTGAACCACATTTACGATATGGAGTAATATTTTGGGGCAACTCCACAGATACAACTAAGATATTTATACACCAGAAAAAAAATGATCCTGCATGCAACTAATTGTGCGTCAAGTTATAATTCTAACATTTCGTGTGTACTGTAGTTTTCACTCTGTTTTGTTTTACACTGTAAAACAAAAACAAAAGAGTAGTGTTAAAACAACATGGTGTCGTGTTGATTTTTCTGTGAAGTGTGCTAAGTAGTTAAATAACAGAAGGTGCAATAAAACTCGTGCCACAAAACCATGCCGTAATTATTTCAACAGGTTATGGGCCCAGACACTGTGAGAAACTATACAGTTACGGTCGGCATGCGTGTAAAGTTTTGATAAGCGAGAAATGTGTTGCACTAGTTTTAGATAGAACTCATTCGCCATTTTTTGTAGTGGTCGTTCGGTTGAAAATTATTACACTACAAAGACAAAACCATGCAGTCCGATAAAACGGTGATAATATTGCAAGGGAAGAGTAATTTGAGCATCTGGAATTTCCAAATCAAAATTATACTCGCATCAAATGGCTGCCTGGATCTCGTGGAAACGGACAAGAAGCCTAAGGACGAAAAATCCGCAACTTACATTTCGGACACTAAGGATTGGCTATCAAGAGACACAAAGGCCAGAGAAATAATCGTCACCAGAATGGACGAAACTACATTAAAGCACATTCTGACGTGTTCAACAGCTCACGAAATGTGGGCCAAACTAACCTCAATTTTCGAACAGAAGTCCGAAGTCAGTTTACATTTGCAACAGCAAAAATTTTTTAGTTATGGTTACACAGGTAACGGAATTGCAAGTCACGTGTCAGAACTACAGGAACTTACATTTAACCTCAGACAAGCAGGCGAACAGGTGTCGGATCAAATGTTAATTACAAAAATACTCATGTCCTTGCCCTCTACTTACAAACATTTTCGGACGTCGTGGGAATCAGCCCCAACAGAAAAACAGACTCTAAATGAACTGCTTGGACGGTTGTTAATGGAAGAAGAGAGACTTAAAGATGCGAGTGAAGATATTCC
>PNEQ01126564.1:0-41745 GCA_003012365.1 Medauroidea extradentata
ACACAACAATAATTCCTGTAAGGCATTTTTATCAGTATAACGTGTAAAGTTATAAACGTTTCAACTGCAAACTAATCCAAAATCCGCACACATGGAACAAACAAGGAATAGAACGCCATTTTTAAACGCATAACTTCCGGCCCGGCTTCCGGCTTTAAATGTTACTACTAGCGCCGTAAGCGGTTGCTGTACTTACTATGTTTACATTTGAAGTACGGGCTAATAAAGTCGGACGGCCCTGAGTTGCATCTCTACTCACGCGCCTCGCTAGCAACGTTTAACCACACGGAACTTGCCAGATATTTTACAGTGGGATTATTAAAGGCTACGTAGCGATGAGCAACTGCTTTTAAAGCTTAATACTGTTTTTAAATAAAACGTGATGGATTTAAATGAGGCAGACACAATTTTCTTATGATTTTTGACCAAAAATAATTTAATTCAAATTAATTTTGTTTTTTGAAATTCTGTCCGAGTTATCCGAAGTCCGGGACATCGAGGTCCGAGTTATCGAGGGTTCACTGTATTTACATAAGCATATATCTACTAAAGCAAAGAACACTTGATATCTTCATTGGTTCAATATATACAGAAAAATAATCAAAAACACATTTTATGTATTTTCACCCCCTTAATTATCAAATTTCAAAATGTCTTGGAGTCCTGTCATACTCATTTGTATATGTAACCGTTTGAAGTAAAAATCCTAAAACTGCTTTTTGGGTATTTAGGTAAGCAAAATTTTGAAGTGAAAACCAACTCTCTAGCCTGAAGGATTTGATAGATATTGATTATTTATTGGAAACGCAGTTAGGATGATTTCACCCCCTTAAATGTTGAATTTCAAAAAATCCTGAATTCTGCTAAAATGCATTTTTATGTTTGCCCTAAAGTAAAAATCACGATGATAGGCCGTCGGTTTCGAACTTTATCGACGCTTATTCGGAAATACATTCACCCCTTTTCACCCCCTTAGAGGTCAGATTTTGAAAATTCCCTTCTTAGTGCTCGTCTGAGACATGATAGAAAACCACACAAAAAAATTTCACGATCCTAGGTCCAGTGGTTTGGGCTGCAGTTCAATATCAGTCAGTAAGCCAGCCAGTCAGTTAGTCAGTGTTCTCTTTTAATTATCGAGATTTCTCATTCAAACTCTCCTACTAAAATATCAAAGCAGTGCTGTTGGAAAACAATTCAAAATGATACCTCTCAGTATATTTTGAACTTGCAAGAAACAGGTATTTGCCTCTGCAGATATTTAACACTCATTTCTGTAGCAAAAATGGTAATATTTAGTTTTAAATTACATGCTAATACAATAATAGTTTCTTACAATGTTTTCTGAATACCTGCTATTTCTTCTTCCTGGTATATACAGTATAATCAATTATTATATACTGCCATCTCTATGACCAGTATGTAGTTAATCACAGGACCTTCCATGCTTGTGCAGGATTTGCATAAAAAAACATACTCTGTTTTCTGTTTTTTTTTTTTTTTTTATATAAAAGCTACACCTTGCATTAGTTTTGCACTTATCTTGTATTTTGTAAAAGCTGCTTTAGACCCAGTTCAGCTGCTATGGTGCTACATGCATCACTCTGCTGCATTGGACGTGTTTTCAGCATCCATATACTTATGCTTTCGTAGAAAAATTGTTATCATTCGTAAATGTGGTGTATATAAATTGAAATGTTTACATGTAATATGCTGCTTCAAAAAATTTTCTGCCAGTGTTGATTTTTTTTTCTCAGGGAGAAATTGTTTTCCATATTGCACGCAATTCAGAAGATATGGGTGTGTATTAATATATATACATATTTAATTTTTAAAAAAGTGTTGTTCTTATGATTAGATGTTATTGAAGTGTTAATAACATTTTTGTCAAAAACTCTTAGATAATATATTTTGAGGCCTCGTAAAATCTGGTTGTACAGTATGTTGGCTGTCCAGAAAACCATAGCAACCAACTATTGTAATAAAGCATAATGGACCAAGACAATACATGCCACTAGAACTGTCAGGAAAAATTCTCTTAGTGAGATACATTACAACCTGAGTTCTAACATACGTAAACAAATATGTACGTTTTTATCATATCTCAGCACTAAGCCAGCAGCTAATTTTCTCAGTTTATTTCAGTTACCAACAAGATTAATTTCAGGCAGTATCATGAAGCAAAAGTTGTGAAGTCTACTTGAACTAATTTGTTTCCTTTTGGGAGGTCACAGCATAAAATGTGCCTGTTGGCATCACATAAGATACAATATTTTTCAAACTGCTCAATTAAATAATGTAGTTTTCTTTGCAAGTTTACTCCCCTGCACTTACAGTTTGGATTTTAATTGCAAATTTTTGTACCTCTATAATAATTTGGTTTTGCCATACTGTTGTCATTGTTTATATTTCTTGCTAGCTGTTGATTGCGAATTCATTTGTGTGATTTCGAGATTGTCATATGTATGTAGTTTGTGGAATACATATTTCTATCTTAACTATCTTTCCAAAAACTAGGTAAGTTTTTTTCTATATATAAAAATTACGTTTTTGATAAAAACTTTTTCGCACCACAAATTACATGTAAGTTGATAATATTAACACTTATAAATTATTGTAAAAGAATGATATTCTTAATGATGTAAGGTGAGGTTAAGGATCATTAATGACTGTTTTACAAACATTTTAAAAAACAAAATATGTTTCACTAATTTTTTTTTGGCTATTCCATTCTGCCCCTCCTGTTCCCTGTTTGCCTTCTCCCCTATGTGTACTTTTTTTTTTCTGGGAAACAGTTGTGGCTACTTGCATAACAACTCACCAACTTTTTTTTTTCTGATAAACAGTTATGGCTATATGCATAACAACTCACAAACTTTTTTTTCTCCACTAAATATTTTTGGGTATTGTGTCTTGTTACCCACCCTGTTTTGCCTCCCCACCCACTCAATATTTTGGCATAAACCTTCACGATTAAATGAACAGCTGTGCTGATACAACTTGCTTGCTTCTATGAACAGAAGCCGGAACACCAATTTCCATGATTCTTACTTAAAAAATTATTAACTTGCGTGCAAACTTTCATCCTCTACTAGCTTTCCTGGCATCCCTTGCAATGACCATTAAATTTTCTTGGTACCTTGTTCTGCCCCATACCTCGTCTATCTCCTTACCCTTTTTTATATAAACCATGTGTTCACTCACAACAAGCCACCAAATTTTTTTTTTCTGCAAAATATTTTGGTACACCCATCTTTCCTGAAAATTTTTTTTAAAGAAACCTTCCAGGGCGCACGTATAACTCACCAGAGTTAGTCACAGTCAGATGAATGGTTTAGGAATGAATAAGTGACATACAGGTAGACATTCATTCATTCATTCATTCATTCATTCATTCATTCATTCATTCATTTTTATATTAAGGCTATCCAGAAACAACCACATGATAAGCACACCACGCAAATCCTGGGCTAAATTGGAGACAAAAATTTTTTGTGGCAAAATGTACCATGACATCATTGTACATGGGAAATGTGGCAACATAGCACTGTAGTCAGTCATCTCTTGTGCTCTGCAGATATCTTATGTATCTTACTATAGGTCATTCGGGATAAAGTTAGCACTAAAAGATTTAACCTTTGAAGAATATCACTAGCTGTTACTGCGTATAATTCAACATTAATTATAGTTGCCTTACGTCTTGTATGGTTGGCAGCGAAATTATGCACTATAGTTCTGGTCATTTTCCCATTTACATACAAAAATGCACACACAGTACCAACCGAAATCAACATAACTGCATTTTACATAATTAATAAACTTTTTTTAATAAACTGTATTGATTCATACTGACTGCACAATTTATCTTGCACGTGCAAACATAAATTGACGTGTCCAGAGAGGTTAGATACGTCCCATCGTTAGCTGTTACGTGCGGAAACATACGAATTAGCTGAAAATAGAACTTAAGCAGGGCTTTGTGGGTGCTTCTTTTAATCCATATCACCTGTACTATTGTTCTGATCTGCATATAATGGGTGCAAATTAAAATCCAGAGCAGTCCCAACATGTTTCTACTTTTACTCAATGTCGCATTCATAAAATAGTACCCTAGATGCTGAGCGCAAGAGGGAAGGGACTTTCTCCATGTAGTGCTGCCACATTTTCCACACAAAACGTTGTATAACATTTTGTCAGTGACATTTTCGTCTTCAATTTAGCCCAGGATTCATGCGGTTGTTTCAGGACTCCCTGTGTATAGATATATCAGTGAGTAGGATAGCTACAAGCACTTTGGTTTAGTAGTCAAACCTCTCACCTCTCACCACAGCGATTCAGGTTTGATTCTTGTTGGGGTTTCACCATTTTTTCAAATGTGTAAAATATAGCGGACAGTGTCATTGACCAGCAGGTTTTCCTAGAGTACAGTGTAATCTCAATTTGAAGTACAGTGAACCCTCGATAACTCGGACCTCGATGTCCCGGACTTCGGATAACTCGGACTGAATTTCAAAAAACAAAATTAATTTAAATTAAATTATTTTTTGGTCAAAAATCATAAGAAAATTATGTCTGCCTCATTTAAATCCATCATGTTTTATTTAAAAACAGTACTAAGATTTAAAAGAAGTTGGTCATCGCTACGTAGCCTTTAATAATCCCACCGTAAAATATCTGGCAAGTTCCGTGTGGTTGTTGCTAGCGAGGTGCGCGAGTATAGATGCAACTCAGCAAGCGCGCGAGTAGAGATGCCACTCAGCAGGCAGACTTCCCTTCTTTATCTTTCCTCCCTCTTCACAGCGCGAACCATACATGTACGTGCGTCATAAATAAACATTTCAGTATGATGCTGGTGAATTGGACGGTAACTACACGTCATAATGGTACCTAAAGGAAAATTTATTTTGTTGTGGTACGTGCGATAAAGTCAAGATTGCAAAACATTTTGTCCCGGACATTAATAAAAAAAATTAAAAGCCATTGGTTTACATTGCAATGTAGGCAAGGTGGTGAGAGGGTTTTACGGCCCTTTGACGTCTTACAAGCCGATGAGGGTGAAGTGAGGTGAAAGAACAACACAACATCCATGCCCGAGCAAGGATTCGAACTCAGGGTCTCTCACACTGTAAACTGGCACCTAACCCACTACGCTAGAGGACGGCGCGATATTGAAAAAAACAGGGCTTAAATTATACAAAAAGGGAGAGGGAGCAGAAAGGGGCATTTGCCCCAGGCCGCACATTCTAGAGGGCCTCGCTTTTGAAAAAGTTAAATGATTAAAATTAGTTGGTTTTTATTGAGTTTCCATTAATGTTTATGGTACCTGTGAAATTTATTTTAAGTGTAAAGTGTGTTTAAAGACGTCACTGAACTATGACGACGCAGCTAGTATGAAGGGAGGCCTACAAGCGCACATTATCACTTCAACCACGGCCGTAGACTTCAACTAAACAAAAAAAGGAGGAAAGGTAGACTGAGATTTACGTTGCTCCTGGCCTCCTATTCTAGCAAAGAGGCCCTGGAAAAAAAATTTCTCATAGGAAACTAACAGCTGGCTGCAGACACTGTGACATGCTGATGTAGAGCAATTTTTAACGTAAACATCTCGTGAGTTGCGTGTGGTCACGTGCGGTGTTTTTATTGCTGTAGAGACTGTACTGGTTGACCTTGACTACTTCCGTTCGCTCTCTACCACCCAAGCTTTTCTCTCTCACACACACACGCGCACACACACACACACACACACGCACATAGACTGTCGCCAGCCAGACAAGAGAAGGGGGCGAGAACTTTTATGCGGTCGAAGGGTGTCTTGGTGCCAGCTTCTAGCACAGATAAAAAAAGATCAGCCAGAAGTAGCATAAAAAATAACGAAAAAAGAATTGGCCGGTCCAGGTTGTTTGATATTCTTTCTTTTATAGTTCTCCACGTTACATTGATAATTTCCTCGCTAACCCCTCCTGTAAATTGATACGTACAAAGCAGTATATATTGCCGCCTCTTTTGCTTGTAGAAATGATAGCATACTGATTTCCTCACATTTCTTGTGATTAATGACTGATTACCCCTCCTCCCCGGATGCCCCTCGATAACACGGACAAATCGTAACTCGGACAGCTTCTCCTGTTTTCCTATTAATAACTGTTCAGTATAAAGTATTTTCAGTATTGAATGTAAAATTTAAAGTTCTCTTCGTTTGTTTTGGTATGGGATTTCATTATACTCCAATTTCTTCTCACCTAAGCATCATGACAATGCCCATATTCACCACATATTCTTACAAACACTCAAGACTTCACCGTTTCACTAATGCTGTTGTTCACTACTTCATATATTTGTAATTATTGGTCAAATTGTAGTGACCTTGCCTACCTTCTTCTCTGGCTACTTTCTGGAGGTGCAGGTGGTATTGTGATCGTCCCTGGTCAGATCAGAGGTGTCTGAGGATTGATAGAATACTGTCTGTTTTATTGGCAATCTAATTGGGCGAGTTTGCAAAACATGTAGAGCTGAGCTAACAGTCAGGCACTTCTGGCCGTTAAGGTGGTACCTCACCACATGTTTTGATTCTCATCCAAATTTATGTTTAAGGGTGGAATTCATAGTCAGCAAATTAGCAATACTGTACTTGAAACAAGCACTATTTATAATGTTTCTTAATCACAGATTTTAATTCATAGTGCTAGAAATAAGTATTGCTTATTGTGATGGCTCCAAGCAATACTTAATGAAGTATGCCTCAAATAAGTACTGCTTATTAGGTATTCACAGTTACAAAATCAGTTCTACTTTTCTCACAAGTATTCATGGTCAAATAAGCATTGTTTATCCGCACATATAAGCAATACTTCATCAAGTCTGTTCCCTCATTGAAGTACAGGTTGTTTATGTAAGAAATAGGTTATGTATGGGATTCTTTCTTTCACGTTGATATTTCTTTCATTCCATGTATCTAGCGAAAAGAGATATTGAAAAAAAAAATTAAAGGCATAAAATATACATTGAACAAAATGGAAAAATAAAAATTCAACAAACACAGTTATGAAAACATAACCTAAATTACTTAACCATTTTTCAAAAAACTTACTTCTTGTTTTGGTTCCTTATAGTATTTGGTTTGATAATCATATCTCTGGGAATGATTTTATATTTGTAAATTCCATTTTGATATTAACTCAACATTTCGTTACGTTTACCTACATTTTATAATGAAATAGTGGCAGAATGAAAATGTTTCAAATCCACGTATAATAGGCCTAGGCCTATCTGTATCTAACGAACATTACACCCAATGAATTTCTAGACAATAACAGCTGTTACTGTTAGGACCTAATTATAAAAACAAGAATAATAATATTTTTATTGAAATGAACTTAATATAGCATCGCCTATAACCTAAAAAAAATGTCTAGTGGTAGTATGCCAGGTTTGATGCTGACCACTGTCGTTGAAGTACAGGTCTGGACACTCGCCTATCTACCAATGTATTTTGCTTGACCTCCTTGTTGTTTGGCTGTAGTTCGCCAAGTTACCGAGAATGTTTTACTTTTTGGCGCTGTAATCTGGGCAGTCGGACTCAAACTCAGCCCATTTTTTTCCATTGTTAACATTATAAAGTAAATAAAGATTGCTGTAGCCATGCGAAAGAAGTATTTCATAAATTGATAAAAAAATACGTTTTGATAAATTGTTTATCTTAGTGGGAGGGAAGTGGGCTGAGTTTGAGTCCGACCGCCCGGATTACAGCGCCAAAAATGTATAGCATTATCTGTAACTTGGTGAACTGCAGCCAAACAACAAGGGGGTCGAGTTTCCAGCCGAGAGTCCAGACCTGTTCTTCTACGGCCGTGATGCTGACAGAAAGATAATTATGTGATCACACATTCAATTTTAATACACAAAATCATTCACTTTATCTCATCATACTCAAAAATTGCAAATATGCTCGAAGTATGTTTTATGATAGGTTACGTTATCAGTTGGTAGGCAAAATACGTCCGTCAGGCCGTTTATAAACTTTATTTCAAACACAGCATGAGATGCGGTCAAGAACATGTTCAGGATATATCTTATAATATAAGAGCATTTCATTTTAAGTCCGTAACAGCTGCAATGTTAGGACCAACTTGTAAAAACCAGCATTAAATTAACTTATTTGAAGTAAACAAATGGACATTTGCTAACCTATAACCTATAAAAAATTTTGCCAAGCGCAATGTTTCCATAGCAATATTATAGTGGATGCTTCCCAGTTTTAAATATGACAGAAAGCTAGTCATATGATCACAACATTACAATTTTAGTTCGCTTGACCACTTCATTCACAAACATTTCAGGTGCTCAAAGCTAGCTTTGTGATATGAGGTTATATTTTCAGTTGGTAAGCAAAACAGATTCAGCAGTAATAAATGGCATATATGAACATTAATTTCATTGTAATTTAAATTTCTATGCTGAATATCAACTGAAACGCAATTAAAAGTAAAATATTCTTATCAACAAGTATGCAGCACGTGTTCATGCAAAATGTATTTTTCAGCGAGTCGAGTCATGAGTGTAATTTTTTATTTCGCAGTTTACAAACTGCATAGATACAAAAGAATCTGTTAACACATTTACATTCACTTTATCAGTATTATTTATTTTTTAACTTTATTAAAGAGTAAATGAAACATATTTTAAAGTGGAGTTGACAATAAAATGTAACCAAATATTAATTTACACAATATGAGTGCTGTAAATATAAAAGTTCATTTCTGTTGTGTTGGTACTTATATTGTAGCAATTCTTATTTGGTTACTTCGTCAAGTACAATTTGGCCTATATAAGTAATGCTTGTTTAAGTTTTACTTCATGATGTAGCAGTTTATGAATTTGTTGCTGAAATAAGTATTGCTTGGAGAATAAGCATTACTTCAAAAAGTACTACAGTAAACTCCTGATTATCCGTGCACCGATTAACCGGTTTTTGGAATATACGTGTGGCTTTCTGTATGTTGAATACTGTAAAACCAAAAATTAACCTTTTTGGAACGTAAGAGTGTCAACTCCTGCGTGCAAGAACAGATTAACGAGATCGCACAAGAGAGGATTAACAAAATTTCAACATCATTTTTTTCTCGTTTCAATATTTTTTTTTACATTTTTATATTAACAGATGTGCTATTTTCAGGTTATCCATGTTTCCCGATTATCCGTGCATGACGCAGCACCAATTAACACGGATAATCGGGAGTTTACTGTACTTATTTGCCAAACAAGCCATTGACTATGAATATAATCCTCTCCCACCATAATTATGTTTCGTTAGCTACAGCCATCCTGTTTGCCAAACTTCAGTATATTTATTCTAACCGCCTGAAGAAGCTGGCTTAGCCAGAAAATTGTCATGCTCATACATGCGCGAGAAGAAGTGCATTGTCTAACTTTGTATGAGTGTCTATCCAGGAGTGCCTACCTGTGAATACTTGTGCTCGTTTCTACCTTATATTAAGTTGTAATTAAATCATAACAGTGTTTTCATTAAAATTACTTCAAAAAATATTATAGTATTACAGCGTTTTAACATTATACAAATGTCTTCTGTATCAGTTGCCAATTTTAGGCGCACATTAATTACCTGATGACCCTGAAATTACTAGAATGTATTCATTACTAAAAATTAATTTGTAACTTTGTGTCATCAATATTGGCCAGACGTTAGAGATTTATGGGTTTATTACAAAGTAATGTATTTTAATAGAGCACAATAATCATACATTTTAATATCATGTTATTTTAACCAACCAAACAATTCAAGAAACCAGTAATTTTAACTCGTCATGTAATGCCCCACCTTAAGAAAGTGAGTTATAGTGTCCACACGGAACCCTAGCATGGCAAAGGCAAAGTTCCCACACGGAACTAATGTCCAGCTATGCACTGACGTAACACGCAAGCAATTTTTTACCTTAATTTCACGTACGGTATATAATGCTCAAACTAACCTCGGAAACTGGTTCAGGACGGTCAGAAATAAGCAATTTTGAATTTTTGTTTAATAATTCATATTTTATTTACTTTTAAAAATTCAGCTTTGTTAATGGTTAAGTGTATTGTGTTGCACCTCACTTGAGTCCATAAAGTCTAGCTCATAAGTTTGTAAATAAAATGGCTCTGAAACCAGACTTGGGAAATTTCTTTTGTTGCTGTATTAAGTACTGGAAAAGTTTAAAAAATTTAGAGACTTAATAGAAGGGATTTTGAGATTACGTGTCATGAAATTACAGCATTAAATTGGAAGGACCTCAAGACACATCATGAGTTCTGTTGTTCTGTGGTTTTTGAAATAACTTAAGACAAATGCTAAGTTGATACTTGTACACAAACCCTTCATGTTCCTCATTCTGTGAGTCACTGATCCTGTCACCGGTCATGACATTGCTGCTGGTAAGATGTGAACTTCCATTACCTGTCTACCTACAGAGCTATATAATGTAAAACAGATAAGATATTTTCATTGTTTCATGATCGTTAGATGAAGTGTTCTTTGAGAACTAAGAGCATTTTTTAGATTTTCAAAATTACTAAATTTGATGTATTGGAATATGAGTAAATGTGACTGGTTTTATCTGACTTGTGTTTTACAATGGGAAAAGTTTGTAAGAAGTTTATTTTTGCAGCTCTGTTAATGAATACTGGCAAGATAGTATTCTTGGAACTGCGGCTGGGCAGTGCAGAGTCACAGTTTCCATTGATAACTAGACCAGATGCTTCTCCACCAGCCAGACATCTAGGATTGTGTGGTCTTGGACAGCATTACACTTCCCAACAAAGGGCTGTCACACTTCAGGAACTCATTCGCCCTTTGGTAACTGTAAGCATTACAGCTTAATGCTGTGTACATTCAGTTCATAATTTACCTCTGCAGTGTCTTAAAAGTTACAATCTTTGCAGTTTGAGTAAAAGTGTTTTGTTATAGATATTTAAGAGTTACCTATGTTTTTTCAACAATCCTTGGATGGACCACCATTCTTTTTAGCTTACAGCACAAATAACAAAACTTGCATTGATTTTTGGAAAGTTACATTACAATGATTTACAGCAAATATTTGGTTGAATTGAACCATAATTTTAACTGCGCTTTATAGTAAAACATATCTAGGGTAGGCTGGAAATGGCACATAAGTAAAAAAAGTTTTTTTTGTCGCACATATGTGAAATATTGTATCAAACACAGGTTCAGGCACAATCACTAAAGGCCAACTACATTTAACTTGTTAGTTGCATATTCACCTACGATACAATTTCCAAGCGAGTGACATGGCAGAATAATTTAATTCAAGTTAGCTATGTTTGCCAATCTGTATTTAATCTTTCTGATTGGTATTTACAACTTGAGTCGTCATTCATGACTTGTTTCTTTCCTAACCTATTCTTCTATTTTTATTTTGAAGATGATAATGTCCAAAACTTTTATTAGCAGAATAATGTTTTAGTGTGTGAAAATGAAGAGGGAACATCTGCCTTTTTGAACTAATCTGATTTTTGTCGTTACAGTTTGTTCCTTATTTTGCTAAATTTCCCTATTGTAGGGTGTAGACTAGAACAGTTGTAGATTTTCTACTTGGAACAGTGGCAAAGTAGAACACTTATCCAATGACGACAGTTGCAGGGATCCCACATATAGACTTCCAAGAAAATAAGAGTCTGAGTTTTGACAAATTACATAAAGAATACGTCAATAACAATGTGCATCTGAAAAAGAACAGAAACCCTGTGAAAAGACCTAAGCCTTTGCCAGTGAATTCAAGGCAGCAGAAAAAATTAAAATAGAAATTATAAATTTTAGTTAAGAATATGGTACAGAGAAAGGGAAAGTTATCAAAGCAAAGCACATGCAGCCTTTGCCTTCTTGCAGGTTAAAATGCAAGCACAAAATAGCTGGTTCCAAGAGGAAGGAGATATTTACAGAATATTGTCAGATGGGTAGCTACAATATAAACATGCAACATTTGTAGCTAGCATGATTGATGTAGGAGACAAAACCACGTTCCGATCAAGATATGCTCAACTGAAAAACAAAAATTCAGACAGAAGACGTACAAGTATTCTGTTGCTGTAAATGGAACGAGAATAGCTGTATTTTAATTTTGCTTCCTCAAAACACTTAATAAATCTGATAAATTCATCAAAGGTGTGGAATTGAGGAAATGTGCTTCAACTGCAGACCTAGAAATAAGAGATGTGCATGTAAAAAATACAGATGATATTGTATCTGTCATTGAATCATTTCCTGCCTACAAGAGCCACTACACAAGGAATAAATCATAGAAGCTGTACCTTCCAGCAGACCTGACCTTACAAAAAATGTATTCCATGTGCAAAGAAACTTCAGATCAACCTTTTGGCATTTAGCATTACAGTGTGCTGTTTTGGCAACAACTACTCCCAAAGGCCGACGGCCTATACTATTCAGCTCCCCACAAAGCCTTATTAGAGGCACCCTGAACGCAATAACGTGACAAGACTACCAATTCAGCTAACAAACGCTTAAAGCAGGTTAGTGAACAAACAAACTTTCTTGAGCAAATAAAGGAAACACATCTTTACTTGAAAAAACGTGTGTATTACCACTTCCATATCACTGAACATACATTTGGCAATACAATACTTGTACTAGTTCACAAAGTCTGTAACATAAGAACATTTTCGGTACTTAGCACATCTCATTTTCAGTTCCATTTACAAATAATCTATTCGTTTAAATAAGTACATTACAAGTCGAACCACAGTCTTTCCCTTTTAACTCTTAATTGACCCATTCTCAATAAGCATTCGTAGCGCAATTACACCTCTAATTGGATACTCTTATAGTCATAAAAACGGTAGCGAATTCCCATTACTAATATCGCCTGCTGAATCCCACTTTCACGCCTCGGTGCATCCCAAAAGACCTTCAAGCAGATTTTCCTAAGTGCCCTTACACAGGCAAAAGTATATCCAGGAACACTTTTATTCTGGTTTCTCCAAAATGCAATTTGGCGAAGACCAGGACATAATAATCCGCGCTGACAGGACCAACCAACTGGGTATATGAAGGTCTATGTTGCCACCACTCTGACAACCCCTCGATGAAGACATCCGCTTGCAGCAACACTCTTATGCTCCACTTGGAGCGATAGGACATGCTGGCTCGAAGTTCAACCTGAGAGTGTCGTCCTTCTGGCATGCGCCGCTACACCACAGCTCGCTCCCCCCGCCCGCCTCCTATCTACAGCGCCCCTGTCGCCAGCCAGCGGAACCACACCCCCCTCACCCCAGTCCCTCCCCTCCATGGTCAATGGAGTGCCAGGTCCGGTGGGCAAGAGAAGGCTGTAGCACCGTCAACCGGGGCAAAACCTCTCAGCAAAAACGGCCGAAACCGACCACCAATTCAAACACAATAGAAGGCATATGACGCCATAACCAAGAGAAAGGATCCTTACCCAGAACTAGGGCACAAAACTAATACTAAACCACAAACTCCCTAAAAAACCAGGGAGACCGCTCAACAGGAATGTATTTTGTGGTACAAAGTTATATTTTAAGACGACGTCACGTTTACAAGTAGTTAAAATTAAGATTACTGGAACGGAGGATGACAAAGCTACAGTAGCTGAAGCAAGGGATAAACACCATAATGCTTCATAAGCTACTTATTCAGAAAAACTGAAAATCAAGGATCATGCACTGAAAATTGTAGTTGTTTTTCATATGATTCTCAACAGTGCTGCTTTGGATACCAATGCAACTTTTTTCAAGAGAAAGATATAAACTTTTAATTTAACAACTTATGGCAACGCAACTGGAGATACGACTCAACTAAATTTGTCATGAAGCTATTGCTGGTCATGGTGCTAATCAGATGCCATTGTGTTTAATTAAACACATGAAAAGTTTGCCATGTACAATTACATACATAATTTATTGTTATTAATACTTGTGATGGCCAGAATAATAATCTCCATATAGCTGTCATATTTTCAATATTCCTGGCAGGTGAAACAAAAGTAGAAGTTCTTAACCATAATTTCATGGTCCTGGGACATAATCGCATGGATGTGGGTATAAGCTCAATCCAGCATCGAAAAAAAGAAGAAGGTTAGTGTTTCAATATATAGTCTATATGACCAGTACCAACTGGTTTGAGCATGCAATAGTAAATTATTGTTGTTGAGGTGGGACAGGATGACTTTCTGGACCAATATGCACTTCTGAAATAGCCTTTGGTGTTGAGAAACAAAGATGCAGCAGGAAACCCCTACTTGTGGCACAAAATTAATGGGTTGCAGTACTCAGCCCAAGAATTTGAGGTAGTAGTACAGTTCAAAACTTCACTGAATAGAGAAGTATTCCCGTGATTAGATCTGAGAAGAGAGGCATACACGACAAGAAAGTGTTAACTATTGACAAACAAACTTGTGTCTGCTGCAAATGTGTGTGACATTGACCCAGATGTGATAAACATAGACCCTGATTCAGTGTAAAAGATGCACAAATTGTGAAAAAATCTGTTATGTTAATGCATTAGGCAAAAACTCAGCATTCGTCACATCTGTAGCGCAAGGGAATTAAGCTAAAATTGTAACCACAATATTGCTTTCAGTATAATGTTTTATTGAATTGCAGTAAGTACATAAGAACAATTGTATTGGATATGTTCACATAAGTCATATTATTAAGCCACATATTCAATGTTACTATTGATGTATATGTTATAAAATTACTCTGTATTATATAAACAATTAAAGTTCTGTTAACTCTAGTTGCAGCTAAGCTTTTAAAACACTATCCTGCAAAAGTAAGTTTTTTTTACTTTAAGTGCTTTTGTTTCGTTGACCCTGGATATTACATCAGCTGTGTTTATTTCTGGAGCTTTTGGGTCATTTCATAAGAAAATAAATAAGTTGGTATATAAAATTGTATGTATAAACAAACTACTCTGGTTGTAGCAGCAGATCTGGATGAGTAGGAAGAGAGACCTTGTTTTACCCACAGGTAACGATCACAACTAAGACTTAGTGTAAAACCTCACTACTACAGAGTAGATATAACAAGACAAAAAAAGTAACCATAAAATCACTTCTATCCTAAGCTAACATTGCCAGATACTGTCATGGTGATAGTGTGTCTGTCATTCCTTCATTCTTTTCTGGTGTATTTAGTACTTAGAGGTATGTAGCTTCAAGGAGCAACAGCTTTCGCAGTTCCTTAGTAACCCCATTGTTTAGCCCACGTAAATATGGGTGATTAATGTGCTTCAAATTGCAAAATTTAGCAGGATGATGTATTGCCAGCAATCAATCTACTAGCAGTGCACAAGTTTGTATCACCTTGCTAGGGGAAAAGAAAGAAAGAAAAAATTTTCTTCAAAATTTATAGTTTGACTGCCACTGATTTTATAACCACTGCTAGTTCAGATACAATCAATATACATTTAGGTAGTCTGATATAGTAGAACCTCGTTAATCTATGATGTGCTTATTCTGGAATTGGATAATTTGGAATGATTTTAGAAGTGAAAAAATTCATGCGTAAAAGTACAAATTGACAGTGCATATATTCGTGCAGGGATGCCACCAAGTTCATTTCCAAAATCCTGTAATTCGCATTAAAAAATTCTGTAAAATCCTGTAATAATTCAAACTTAGTCTACGTACTTTTCCGAAGTTTTTTAGATGATTCTTGCTGTAGAATTTTGATAGTGAAATTAATATGTATAGTAAATTATTACAGTATTGTGAAAAATTGAAATGTTATACAGGAAACCATCTACTGTTAATGTTTTTTACAGACTGAACTATTTTCTAACATGTTTCGGCAAAGTGGCAGTGAAACTTTCCACCCGTTTAACCAATTTGGAAAAAATTGTAGAATGAGTGCGAACATGTTCAACTGACTACTTATTGTTGAAAAATTAATATATCTGCATAAGTTTAATTATGGCCTCGAATGAGACGTAGTTTGCTTTTAGCATGGCGCCGCACATAAAATGTAAATACACGTATTTATTAACATAATCGCCGCATGTTTTCACCAAAATTTTTGGTACAAAATATGGGGTGCAGTCATTATGAGAGGTTTTAAAATTTTTCTTTTTTATTTATTTTGGCATAAAATAAAACACAAATTTACGTATATTTGCTAGTATATAGCATGACCTTTTCTGCAAAAATAAAGGGAAATGTTTGTAGGTTTTAAATAAGCACAAAAAAGATTAGTGAATCTCGTTAATCCATGCATATGCGTCGCTAATTTTTGTGTCAATTGTTGACAAACACAGATGTTAGAAATATCCGTGAATATCTAACATATCCATCTGTCCGTTTAACCTTTAAATATCCGTTAAAACGGATAAAATCCGTTAAAACGGCAAGCTTGTATTAGTGGCTCACAGGCTGGCAAACAAGCTCAGCAAGCCGGCAGTCTTTTATGTTTACAGCGTGGCATGGAAGAAAGGAGAATGGTGTCGATTGAAAGAATGACAGTACAATGGGGAGAACGGTTGTCTAAGATATGCGGGAGGGAGGGGGCGGAAGTGGGTTTTTAAGGGATTTGGAGAGAAGGTGTCCTTGACTGTGAAATGAAAGGGGAGAGGGCAGAGTGGGGTTGTTAGTGGACTGTGCACACTTGGCTAGTGTTTCGTGTGATGCACGTTTTTGTGTTTAAGGTTGCTACTCCATGATCAGCTGGCTCTCCTCCCCCTCTTTCAATGTACCTTACCATTAATCCTTTTGGTCATTGTGATGCCTCCAACGTTTTCTTTCGGCGTGGAAACTCAACCCTTTACCCATCCCAAACATATGCGTTTCTCTAAAAATAAAACAACGTGCTTGTAAATGTGACAAGGTTCATAATTTCTGTAGTCATTCACAGTCATTTTGGTTTAACTTAACTTGCGTTTTCTGCTATGGTTCATTGTTAAATATTTTTAATTACAATTTTTTATCATAATTTTTACTGTGACTTTAATTATGATGATTATTAACAACTGTGTAGACGTGATTTTTTTTATATGAGTAGCTAAGGAAAGACTTTGGATTTTGCCACCAAGTACGAGATCATAATTAATACAGAAGAAGGAAAGGGTCGGCGAATGCTTCCGCTGCCTGTGCGACTACTCAGAACTAACGGGAAATTTTTAAATAAGGAGAGGAGGCAAGCTATCTACCTTGCTTTGTGAAGAAGAGATGCAGTGTCAGAGATAACTCATCACTGTTGACTCTAATTACCAGTCTTAAAAGTGAATGTGTTCTAGGCTTGAAAACATTGGAAAATTTAGTTGTGGAAGAAAAGAAAGAAAACACATTTCTGATGCAGATTGCTTGTCTTATTGTTTAGGGCTCCAGTTATCACAATTTATTTTGCGTTTTGAGTTGTGTAAATGCCCGGCCATCTTTTTGAATGTCTAGGCATAAATACTATCAGTGTCATTATCTTACAGTGCAGCGTAAACTTGCACAGTTTCAAGAAGCAGTGAATCCTTATTTTGAGTGAGATGCTAAACAAAGCCGGCTCAGGCTGTAGGAAATATGTCTGTGTGCGCGCGTATGTTGCGTGCTGACGCAGGTGGTAGGAGTTGACTGATAAGAGGGGTGAATTATAGAGTGACAGTGTGTAGGAATATAAGCGCTGTGATTGCGTGTGCCTGCCTGACGTATAAAAAAAGTAGCCAGCCAGTTGCCTACAGTGTTACCACGCTTTAGCAGGAGAATACAGTAGTGGTAAACATGTTTGACATTATCTTGTGGTACACATACCTTTCTTCTTGTATGTATGTGTACCTTGTAAGTTTTTCTTAATGTGGTCATCAGTAACTTTACTTACATGTTATATCACCACCAATCATAGCGGGACTAGGAATCTGTGGTGCAGCCTATTTGCTATGACCGACTTAGAGTTCTTTCTGATTTCACTGGTTTTGCATTATTATTCCTATGTTATGGTACTCTACTCTTCTAATGGGCTAAGTATACCCTCAAGGAGGTGTTGTAAACTGCCCTGCACTAGTAAGCACGAGAAAGGTTCCCTGTGGGGAAGAGATTGCCATGTGTCCCACAGAGAGTGACTTCCTGGGGCAGGATACACAGAACAGTGTGCGCAAATTCTTACTTTATAAAAGGGGGCAGGCTTCTAGTCCTCTCATCTCTTTAAAATAGCTCCTGCAGGAGGTGGCGTTTATACTTGGATAAGAGTTTCGGTTCCTGCCTTGCCTCTTGTGTCAGTTGCTGTATCCTTGGGTAAGGTGCAGGTTCGGGTTTCCCGGGATACTGTATCGGGATGATTAAAGGATGGTACAGCAGACAATCCTCCCTAAGGATTCGGCTACAGTTCTCCTGATTACATTTTGGAGGTTGGTTCTCAGCCCTCTTGTATTTGCAGCAGAGTTCAGGTAGTGAGGGTTTCTTACCCTGTGCCTTCTAAGGTGGCGGAATTACTCCTTCTGGCACAATTTCACTCGTTCTGGCAACCTGCCTACGCTTTTCTGCAGCCTGAGCTTTGCACTCTTCAATTAGGTCTCTCTCCTTCTGGGTAGTGTTAATTACGAGGATTTCGCTATCAGACATTAGGCACACTGATAAATAATAAGCAAATGTTCACTTTAAGTACATTGTATTAAGTCTCAGTTTGGTACTAATCACAATTCACTACGTATTTACAAACTTCCGCTGGCCATCAAATTCACATATACAGTTTTCCTATTTTACAGTCACATGTTACAGTATATCCACTGATTACAATTTACTAAATGACTGCGTTGTCATTTTACTCGGAGCCTCAGAACTTTTCATAGATTAACTTCAATCCCAGCGGAAACAAGTGCACGCCACGTGGCGGCTAAATTATCACGGTAGGGCTTGTTCCCTTTTACTGCCTGCACGGCTAGGGGGCATCTCAGTAGCTCCTAAAACAAGTCTCGGCATAGGTAAAGGCATGATCACGCTTCGACTCCATTCTCAAGAAGCAACCTGAATTGGATGAAGTCGGCGGCCTTAGGCTCCATTTTCAAGAAGCAAGGACATCGAGCTTAGGCTCCCTTCTCAAGAGCCAACCCTTTCAAGGAGAGAGGAGGTGCCTTGGCGTGCTCGGAGAGGAGACCTCAGGCCTAGACTGGTGATCTGGCTAGGCGAGCGCCCGCCTTATATACCAGAGAGGGTGGTTGAAAAGTTGCGTTAGTGGATGGTGGAATGGCCACCATAGGATGGGGAAGGCTATCTCATTGCTTGCAGGCAGGCCACCCCAACACCCACAAATCTCCTGCTGCTCTGCAAAAAATACATGAAAGGGCTAAAATTTTCCAGCGGGGCCGTAAAATGTCAGTGTTGTCAAGAAGACAGTACAAAACACTAAATAAATACAACAAACTCAATTTTATTATGTGTAAATAATTTATATACACATTTTATCTTTCCAGAGTTAATAATTTCAGCCTTGTGTGGTTAACTCCACGTCCATGGTGGTTTACATACGATATTTGACGGGCACAATTAATTTACAAGTATAAAAACTGCAAATATGAACATCTCAAGACCATTTATTTATGGAATTACAGCAACACTGTTCACAATAAGGAATTTAAATGACCCCTTGCGTGCAAATAAGGTAGGCCTAACATTCTTACATTTGTAAAAGTAAGGGGCAGAGTATAAAATATTACCTACTGAGCACCTTAAGGGGTGCGTCAATGTATATGAGGGTCAGGGCAGGATATATTGTATGTTGACCATAGTATACTGAAAAAAAAAACTTAGCAGGTACAGCAGCCCACCTGTAGACCAATTACATATGTATGTGTATAGGATTATATCAGTAGTTGGTGAACTGGAACGTAGACCATCAACTTCCTGGGTATTAGTTTATAATAGTAAAACATTTATACAAACCTGTATAGGACCTGTGGTAGGCTGACACTGTGTGATGTACTTTATTAGATGTTACAAAAATAATAATCATTGTAGGTAATATTGATGGTTATTCCTCAGTACATTCCCTCTCCCTGTCTGTTTTCCACTACCCCTCTTCTCTAGCCCTCTTTCTCTTTCTCCTCCCACCCTTTTGTATTCTCCCTCCTCCCTACCCTTTCCCTCTCTCCGCCCCTTGTCACAGTGCTTCTATTTCATCCTTTCTCCACCCTTTTTTTCCCCCTCAGAGCTATCCTTCCAATGGTAAGTTAAAACATGACATAATAATAAATACTAGCAGTGCAATTTATAGAATAGTGGAAATATTAAAAGTATAATGTTCAAATGTAAACAGTTTACGTGTCTCATTTTGACAATAAATACAGTAAATTTATTTGAAGACTTAGTCACTTACCCCCAGGCACTGTTTTTCAGGATACAGATTGAAATCAGCAAAGTAACATGACAGCAACATTGTAACCACAGCTGTCTAGTTTTCATTGTGTCATTTTGTTTCACTGTGGATTCAGAGTAAGCAGCAGGGCTACCATTTGAGTGGATTCCTGGGTTACAGCAGCCGAAACTACCCTTAAATTGTATAATTCATTGGAAACTTAATGAATCTTTTTGTTTGAATTAGCTGTCACTGTTCAGTCATCATCCACACAATCTTGCAGGGTCATTGTGATTCACAAGCAATAAGTGTCAGAGTTCACAGATATATGCTATTTGTATAAAACTATTCTGTTCTACTAACTGGTTGGACAAATTTGTTTCGAACTTTGGAACTAAACATCCAAGGATGTAACAAATGTAATAAACTGTAAGGCAAAGAATACCACTGAGCTAAGACTAAACAGTAGTGTACACTAGACCCCCGATTCTATGAATATTCCTGGTTCCATTCGTCACATTTGTAAAAAGGCTCCCTTCATAAAATTAATAAGGGTCTATTTTGCCTTCCATCCCGTCATCAGATTTTAAAATAAAATGTTTTCTGTGAACAGTTTTTAGTTGGGCACCCATTTTCATAGCGTTTTGCGAGAAAATAAGAAATATTATATTAGAAATATAAATTTATATCATTAGACAGAAGTCTTCTTATCAAAAGCATACTTCTGAATAGATATGATTGAACTTTGTCCAAAAAAAAAATTAGAAAACCGACCTTGAGTGCTTTTTTGCAAGCACATAGTCCAACTTCCATAGCATTTAACTGGAAAATAAGGTGAGTGAAAGTTTAAATTTAAATATATACTTCTAGCCAGATGTTTTCCGATTAAAAGCACACCCCTGAACGGTAGATATAATTTCATAATTTAAGTGTGCAAGGAATTTTTTTCATTTGTAAAATACGTACAGGACATCAAAGTTGTGTATCATGTCATCTTATACTAGACTACGGTTGCCACAAGTTTGGTGCACAGGCTATGTGTGGTAATGTTTAGCTGGGTTTTTGTTTCCTAAGATATGTGAGATGGCCCAGAAGTTTTTCTTGATTGGAGGACAGTCAGTCTCCCATGCTTTCCAGGCAGCATTGTAAGAAATTGAGAGATAGTGGTGTGATTTTATTTATGCTAGTAATTTTGTTAAAGCTTAAGCTACCATTATGGTGCAGTGCCTCAGTGCTTTATTTGAATGTAGTTAACACAACACCTATGGCTAAGTATTGCTATCATACCTCCTTTGGCTGGTAAGCTCAAACACTGACACGTCGGCCCACAAGCTGTGTGGGATCATGCCCCCCGTCCATCCAGTGTATTATGTATTTAGCGCAGTGTTCATCCAGTGTTTACACTGTCTAAGTGCTAAGTAGGGGATCTGTTGAAGTATACGTAGCCGGTGTAGCTAGCTACTAACAAATCCTGTGTTCGGTTGTCCTTTGTATTGTAATTAGTATCACAAACTCTGAACTGATCATTCCATATCTGACCATTTCAGCTTCACAACAATCTGTTAAATTGCTTACTTATTCTTTATTAATCTCTAAGGGTAGCAGTCTTTTTGAGGTGACATGGACATGCTTAAGTACAACATAAACAGCAAGCAACCTTTAGGATAGGAATATTTCTTCTTGTTTCACCATTTTAATAATGGATGCTTAATTTAAAATAATCACAGTGTCAAAGCATGCCAGTGTTTGTTTATTAACATAATCACTTTTACTTTCTTGTTGTTAATTATGTCACCAGCTCTCCTAGTGGTTGTTGTCTACATCTGCTAGGACCAGCATATGCTCATTCAATCCAAGCACAACTTCATAAGGACACTGACTATTTGGTGAGGCAAATATATGTTAGATCTCTTTTTAGCGTAGGAACAACGGTGACGATATTAAGTCTCAGTAATTTGTGAATTTTAAAATATATTTCAGTTATATGTAGTGACCAACTAGTCTTTGTCGTACAGATTTATTTTGTGTTACTTTCTTTCTTATCTTTACACCCCTCCCTCCTTTTTTTTCTCGAAATTCTTATTTAAGCTGCCACTCGCATGTACTGACTCGCAAAATACGTTGCAGCACAAATATCAGTTTCAGACACCTGAATTCAGCTGAATTTAATACAGATAGTCTATCCATTAACCAGACAAGATTATTACTACAATATACATTTGTCAAGATCACCACCAATGCATTAACATGATCCCAACTTTTCCGTTGATAATGCACAGATAATGATATGATGAGCAAACCAGATGTGTACTCACTGGCTGTTTTTCTAGCATCTTTCATGAGTGTGAAATTTCTCATATTGGCTTTAATCAGAGATGCTTAGAGTTAAAAACTTCCATTTGCTGACCATGAAGCAAAACTGCAGATATGCAAAAGTCTTTTCACCAAAAATCAGTGGCTTTAGTGTTTTATTAAGAAATTGAAGTCTCCTGTTTAGAGTAGTGAAAGTTTTCTCAAAAGTTCTTACAGCGACAGTACTATTCAGTTCCGTCACTCTTTAGAAATATAGTCTGGAGACAGAGAAAATACAGAAAATTGATGTATTTGTTTAATTATTTATTTTTTACATGACAATACACCATTCTACATTAAAATATATAAAACAAAAACTGATAACGAACATAGTATTGAGGTGTGTTCTTTCTTAAACAAAGGAAGTTAGGTTGTAAGGCCTCGGATAATTCTGTTGGTGTACACACCAGGATATAGGACTTTAATAATAAACAACGGCGCGTTCAGTCTCACATCCTTTGTTCAAAGAAAAAGGTTATAGTTTGTACCGGGAGTCTGCGACTCCGGTTCACTACACCTGAAGATCTGTTGGATATACAATATCTTGGACTGGCAGTGAGGTTGCTATGGAGGAAGTTAGTGTGTGTGCCCTGTGCAACTAGTGGTTTGAATACCCCGCCCAGACTTCGGCCGTGCTCGGCCGCCGTCAGATCCGCTCATGTTCGCTCTCCCCTCCTTCCCCCTCTTCCCCCTCCCGTGCCTAGCTCAGATGCTCAAGTCGGTGAGACAGGGAGTCTTCTCCTGGGCCCGATCGTGGCCAGTTGTGTTTAGCTTGCGACCGCGGTGCCACACCTGAGCCGTGTCATCGGTAAGTTCTTCTTTCGTTTAATTGAGTTTGGTGTTTGTTTTCCACGTATTTTCAGTTAGGTTTGGTTTAGTAATTGTTTTCGTTGATGATACGTCGAGGGTGTGCTGTCGTGGCCGCGAGCCCAGTACGATTTGGGATTGGTCCCTGCCTTTTTTTTTTAATAAAGTGGTGCGCGTGTGTCTGCCACAGCAGTATTGTAATTTTCATCTTAATCTTGCATCGTAAATCTGTGTAAATATCTCGGTGGAGAAAATATCCTGTGTACAATTTGTCATGGTTTGTATGATAAAGTGCGTTATATAAAATTGTTTTGCCAAGTTCTGTCTTACATCATTGGTAGCTTTGATAACCCTGTGTCAATGTCGTGCATTACGTGTGTTCTAATGGGAAGGGTACTGGTGAGTGGCACTGGGCCTTGGTCGATGCCTAGCAACGCCAAGATTAGCAGCCTGTTTCTACTGTGTCTGCTGGACGCGGGCTCAAGTTGCACACACACAAATCATACAAAGTTAATTTACAATTTTTTCTCTTTCTCCTTACAGAACGTTTGTCAGCACGCTGACGACTTATAGGCGCTGCCCAAAAAGACAACTGTTTAAATACAACACAACCACAGAAGCTTTAACTTTACTAGACTCTTACTTTCTTTTTGAGGGTGGCTTGTTTTCTTTATCTATACCTTAAGCTTCTGCCATTAAAAGTTAAGAGAGGCAAACTAAGAACAGTTGGTGCTATATAGGTATGTTCGTAAGCGCCTCGCCCGACCCCACTATTTCCTTGCTGCCAGTCTTCGCCCCAAACAATCACTTCTATGACACCTTCGTGAAAAACCAACAAAAGCCAACTGGGCACCACCGAAATTGCATGTGCTGTTCTTAATTAAACCATTACAGATTCATACGCCAGGAGATGGGCACTATTTTCAATTTTCATTTATGTATTTAAATTTAAAGGTTTGGCTGTGGCTCACAGTCAGTATATAGCATGCTTCCTTTTAATTGGAGCAGCAATATGTATACTCTCAAGTGGGAAATTTTTGTGTAATATTTAACATTAAATATAATTTCTTTTTATATATTACAGAAAATGTAGCCCTAAGCTACCAAATACGTCAACCCTCGCAAAAGTCGCTAATTCAGGTCTTCAGCCAATAGGAAAGTTTATACCAATATTTGGCACATCTCTCCAAGACAGGAAACTCCAGGCGTGAGTATGTCTGAACCTCTTAAAGACTATTCCAGCATTCATAGTTTGAATTTTAGTATCAGTTGGAAAAAAGTTTACATAGATAACATACATGAATACTTCATTAAAAAAAATTACTGGAAATTACATTCTGAATCCTTTGTTACTTCAAATGATATGCAAATGTTAAAAGAATACAGTACAATGTTTATAGAGTATTGCTTATGAAGACACAATTAAACATATGTCGAATGAAAGGGGTCATTTACGTACCCCCCCAATGAAAGTCCACTTAAACAAGTTTCAAATCATAACGTTACACAGTGCTTGTTGCCACTTTAGGCCTGAAGAATGTCCTAGCTCTGTATTAATTTGATCAAAATTCATCATAAACACTCAAACTCAAATAAATAAAAATAATTAGATGTGCTGAAACTTCGCTTAGTAATCCTATTAGAATTTTTTGTGCCTCAATTGACACCTGATTTGATACAAATGGATTTAAATTTAACATTCAACTTAGGACAAAATTTCAGAGTCTAGGAGTAATTTTATAGCTTTTATGAAATCTTAACAAAAAAAAACAAAGGAAAGTTATTTAGATAAAAGGCCACCATTTAGCTGATGAATACAATGACATCTTACCACAGAAATAAAACTATAATTTCAGATGTCTGCCCAAAAGTTTATAAGGCTTTTAGTAAAAAAAAACAGCGTTAGAGCTGGGCTGCTCAAATTACAAACTAAATAGCTGAATATATTTAAAAGTGTTGAGAAGACAACACGTAACAAAAATATATTTTCAACGTGTGGGACCTGGCGTACAGACAATTTACAATGTGATACAAATAACGAAATCACGTTAACAACACATACAAGTATTAACAATCAAAAACTCCCATTACAATCAACTTTTTCATTTTTTAATGAAACCCGATGGCTGTCGTCCGTGCCACTCGGCTAGATACTCTTACCACGTGCTAAACTCGCGCAACGCGACACACGTCCGTCTTCCTCGACAGTCCAGAACAAAGTGACCAGCTTTGGCAACCGTAATGGTGTCCCAAGATACCATGGAAGCCTACCTTCCGGTAAAATGGTCTATAACATTCTAGTAATACCAAATAACTGGTCTGGATACAAATTAAACAAACTAAAATTACAGAGAAACCTACAAAATTCTGCTGAGCACAAAGATGTGTTTAACTATTTTACTAGATAATTATTACAAAAAAAAATATTAAATAAAATTTTGGCATCAGACATTCCTGGCAGTACACCTTGCAGTACCCTTTGTGAACCCCTATTGGTGTCGCCCCCTCGGCACTATGGCTGGACTGGCCAAACTCATTTACATATCTTTGAAATAAACACCAAGAACTTTTCAACTGCCATAACATTTTAAGAGATCAATTTCTTGTAAAATTTCGAAGAGTCCGAAATTGCTTGAATTTTTATGCCGTTTCAGAAAAGTCCACACCAGACATATTTATTTTAAATTCACATGCCATCCGAAAACAGATCTCGGAATAATTCTAACTCAAGGCTTAAGAACACATTATTTGACATCAAAATATTACAATGGGAAGACTAATCACTATCAGTAGCATCCATACACGGTTTTCTGTTACTGTACTGTTTCGCCAGGCCCAATAGCGGTTTTATACTTAGTGGGTTTTATAGGTGATATCTTGTTCAGCAAAAGTATAGTATTTAAATTAATTAGTTGAATGACTTTCTTAAAGATTACTATGCTCAAACAACAAACATTGAAATCTTATTGAAACAAATACTCCTGAAACTTACAATTGTATCAAAACTGGTAATTTAATCGTCTATAGGTAATAGACTAAAGGAGGGTGGCCTGGCAACACACTGGGACCTATGAGTTTAATAAAGGCATCATCACTGCCGTATACTTAATTGTCATTAGGCTGACCAGCTCTTGGTTCTGAACACTGGCTAGCATCATTTATGCGAAAATAAACATTAACAGGGACTCTAAGCAAAAACCCCAGAAAACACACAACTGACTTATCGAAAAAGTGTACTCCAAGCACAGGATGGTCCCTTCACAAATCTTTTTTTGAAATTTAATTCAATTTATTCATTAAATATGAAAGACAGAAGAGTAGACTGACAGTGCGTCTTATCTCGCATAACATAAACATTTCTTTCACCCAACACACCACTCAGTCGCTGCTTAACATACGATTGTTTCCGTTTCATCGCAACAGCACTAAAGCCATGAGCTGTAAACAACCATCCCAACTCCACTACCACAATCATACCCCTTACGGGACCCTCTTACTTAATACTTTTTGTCCTTGTCGAAGCATGGAGTGGGAAAGTGATAAGGGCGGCACTGGTTTGCGAGTCAACAACAATATCCCCTCTAGTCGCCAAGACCTAGATTAGAATGTGATGTTTTCGTAATTTGAGTTGTTTCTGTGGCACTTTAAATGGTGACCACATAATTTTACTGCTGAAAAGTGTGTAGCAAAGTCCAATGCTGGTCTCTATCGGGTAAATAGTAAATAAGTTTTTAGTTGCAGCAGTCTAAAAAATGTTTTTGGCTGTTTTGAGAGGCTCCAAAATCATGTTAATAATAACCATTATGTTTTGAAATTATGATACAATTGCTATCTGAAATGTTTCTTCTTTCTATAAATGAAGTAGTTAGACACTCATTTAGTAGCTTGGAACGAAAAGCCGGATTTAAAACACACTGCAGCACAATTTTCTGGTATATGGTTGAGCTATACGGCATTATTGGCTTACAAAAACTTTATATATTACACAATTTTGGTATAATTTAACGTCTTTAGAGAGGTGTTATCAAAAATTGGGGCATTTTACGATGCTTACAAATATACAAATTATTACATTGTTAGATTTTCACTTCTGTGATACAACCTATTGCACAGAGATTTTCGGATAGTAAAATTATTTTCAAATCAAAGGCAAGTATTTTTGAAATTAGGTTCTTATAGAGGTCTGGACATTATCATATTATAAATTATAAAAATTACAGTTTTTCATTTTTGTAGATTTTTGGTTTCAAGCCCTTATTTTTCGAAAAACTGTTTTTAATCTTTTACTCGAACGTGTAGCATACTACCACATAGTGCTATGTAAATAAATGTCTGCTAATAAAATATGTACTTGGGAAAAAAATCACATCAAATTTTGATGAGTAGTTCAGGTTTTATTGAAAATTGAGTATTCCAGTCATCCGCTTCAACATCGTACCTTTGCATGCCTCGTAATTATCTATTGCAGGCTCATTTAGTATAAAATCTTTGTAATTTAAATTGAGTTTTCTAAAAATGAAACAAAATTTATTAAATTTCTTTAAACCACTGGAAAAAAATTCAACAACAACGTGTACAGTGCAGAGTAAATTATTTAAAAATAACTATAAGTAAATCCTAAGCCATAAGTAATTCGTATTTGATTTTTTTTTTTTTGCACGTGTTTCGTATTCAGATGTTTGCAATTGCCAGAAAGTGAAACTTTTATGCCCCTAGTATGTTGAAATAATAATGTGTATTTTATGCAATTGAATAGACTGTAATAAATTGAGCTGTTGTTAACATGTTGATTGCAAATCAATTATATCATAAAACTTGCTGTTGCAAATATAGAATAGATTATATAAAATAACAAAAATTTAGAAAATAAATGTTGTTGAGCTTATAAATGCAAGCCCTAATTTTTTTTTCCCAGTTTCTACTTTCGCACTGTAATCAGGAAGTATTAGATAGCCGACTTCAGAAAGTGTAACGTTTTATGCATTTTTGCCTGTAGTAGGGTATTTAAACATGCATTGTAAAAAAGTGAGTAAACTACAACAAACTAAGCAGTTGTTTACATGTTGTTTGTTAAAAATCATGAAACTTGTTACTGAACTGTGGAAAATAATTAAAAGTAGTCAGGCATATGAATGCGATACTGTTCCCTCCCCCTAAATTCCTTTCTTTGAACTTCTTGATTAGCCACTGAAAATAGAGCAGGTCAAACTCCATGGATTAGTTTTGGCCAACATCCACAAAGAAATGTTAGAAATGTTATAGATACTTTCTGTAAAATGAAACAAAGACAAATGAATAAGAGTAGCCTTATTGGGATGAGTCAAATGAACAATTGCAGTAGCACATCTGAATACAATAATGTAACAAAAAAGTAACAAAAAGTCTTTAAAAGTGATTTATTGTGGTAATAGCTTGCGGTTAATGATTTTTAATAATGTGTATGCATAAAATTTTCAATATTCCAAATTTTTGTGTAATATGGCTTGTGACTCATAAAATTAACGGACTACTTACGGGTTTCAAGAGCCAACGTAAATGTAAAGGCATGTCAACCCAAATGCGTAAAAATTCAATTTTTTTTTTATTTGTGAACTTTACCTTTTAAGACATAATTTATTTTTAAAAAATACAGTATAAATTTTCTTACGTATTTATTTTAATTTTTTTGGTCTGGACACGCCTTATAAAGCTCCATTTTGCATCTCTAAAATGGACATTTTTCTGAGGGACGATCCCTGGACCCGCAGCTTTTGTCTCGGGTGTATGCATACACACTTTTGTAAGGCATAGCCTGCCCCCTCCTTTTTTTACAATCCAGGATTCACAACTGTTTGCACCCCCCTGAATCAAAATTATTTGTGCACCTCTGGCTGTAACACTAAACAGGTGGTTAAGGTGTGTTCTCGCCTTGAAGAAATCCAATGCAAATAGTGCATCTCCCTGCTTGAGGTGTCAGAGCGGTGCCACACTCTAGTTTCCAAAGGGAGTAACCACGAACACACTCTCAGGGATGCTGATGTTGCTCCGGGACTCGTGAGTATAGGGTTGCACTATATTGGGATGGGTTCCTTGGCCTCTGGTGCTAGCTTTACGCTTCCGTGACCCCCGTGCACAAAAAACTCTCACACCCAAGTCAACCTGCAGCCTCCTCATGGCGCCACTGGATCGTAGAACCAATGCAGGCTCTGGTGTGCGGGCCCTATGCATCATGACTCCTCAGAGTTGAGATAGGGGTATCTGCTTTGATGGATTCTCCGATAGATGGCAACAAGGAGAAACTACTAGGTGGGGCGTTCTAGCGCTCAGGCTGGTGGGGCCCAAAAGCCCAGATCTCCAGGTGGGAGATCAAGGATAATAGAAATGGACGAACCTGATGCGGTCTGGGGAAACAAGTCACACGACCGAGCCGTGTGGCTGTAAGGGTGGTCCCCCCTGGTGGGTGCACCGTCGAAAGATGTACCCTGTGTAATCTTGTAGTACTCAGACAGTCAGGCTGGAAAATCCACTAATGCCATGGATATTAGGTAGTACTACGGGCGACCAGGTTAGCCCCACGGTAAGGTTCTCTGCTCTGGGTTGGATTCGTTGTGGTGGTGGTTGCCTACATGCTGGGCAGGCCTGGAGAGGACCCTTCCTGTAAGAACGGCCGACGAGATGGCTGCGAAAGTGCCCGGGAGCAGACCTGGAAAGTCTGTTAGGGGTTAGATGGGCCCCGACTCAAAGCAAGAGGTGGATGAGCTGAGGATCTCAGTCGGGGCACAGAATAGTGGGCAAGATCCTGGGATGGATGGCTTTAGGCTCTCTCGCTAGCAACTGTTCTTCTGTGGTAGATGGGTGGAGGTGCAGTTCAGCGTTCCGTTTAAGGGTTCGGCAGTTCCAACTGAATGTTAGCCAAAGTCCATTGCGTGGCAGAGCGTGATCTCTCTCCTCGCCCATGGAGGCTGGGTGCCGGAATGGCTTCGAGCTAAGAGGCACCGTTAACAAAGAAAGCCACGAGTAATCGTGAGTAAATGGTCTTGTAACACTACTAAACATTGCTAGGGAAGTATTAAAATTAAACAAATAACAGGGAACTTCATGCACTAAAGTTTAATAAATGGTAGAGAAAAATTCAGCAAAAATTGTACTCATATCTTAATGCTCTTTCACAATTTTGTAATTTGAAGTGTTATCAGGTTGTACAGTTTTGTTCTTGAGACTTTGAATATAATTCCTAAAGGCCTTTGAGATAGTAGCTAGACTTGCATCTTGGTATTCCCTCAAGATGGGAATGATGACATTTTCTAGAAAGAGTCATGCATTGTTTACAAACATTTCTTTATGTACTTACTGAAATGCTATTTGTATTTTTATCATTTTAACTAAGATTCAATTTTAAGGTAACCAAATGTCTGAGTTCACCTGAGAAACAAGGGGGAAAAAAACTTCTCCCTTGCCTTTTTAATAGACAATTTGTTGACAATATTTCTAACATCAATAGAATATTTTACATAAGAAATAATGCTCAATATCAACAGAAAAATAGAAAACACATCAGGAAATTACAATTGAAACTTTTGTTAAGGTACATCTTTGAATGTTAGGCACAAAAATTAATATTTTCGTATGTTTAGGTAAAGGAAATGTAATTTCAAAAGTCAAGAGCTGGATGCACCTATTCTGGTTGAATCTGAGGTTCCTCAGAAAAAAACTAAAATCAACATTTCATAATCAGAGGAAAAAATAAGATCGAAGAGAACTCCTCTTGCATTTAAATTATTGTTCACCTGCTTTAATTGTAGGAAACTAGCTATGTTCTGAAAAATTGAAGAGCTATTAGATAGGTTTTCCCAGAGATGCTAGTCTAATCAATTGAGTATAAATTAAAATCACCAGCAAGTATAAGTAAGGTAAAGGGATCAAGGGATGTACACATTTCATAAGAAGAGTTTGGAGGAATATAAACAACTCCAGTCAATAAAGTTATGGCAGTTTAACACTTACAAGCAGTGGATTGATGAGGGTACTTCAGTTGATGAAAAATCATACTAGACTACAATCAATACTCCTTTCCCTGACATCTTTGCAGTTACTAGACCAGGGTTGCCACCAAGTATGGTTATGAAATCATGTAATTGGCAATGAAAAATCCTGTAAAATCCTGTAACCACAAAATTGTGAAAAATACATATATTTTTCACTCGCGCCAACAAATATATTTTGCTTACTCCATCAGTAAGGTTACAGCAAAATTACAAGAGAAATCTGAACGATCTTACCATCAAAACATAGCTCCTAATTATCACACTTACACATGTTGAAATAATATAAAGTGTTCAATTATAAAATTTTGATAAGGTATTTAGAAATAAGTATTAACTACATAGTCAGTCTTGTGTCCTCACAAAAATCACTGTTTAAAATTTGAACACACGTTATATTTGCAGGTACTTTTTGTTTGTCAACTGCACACTTGCACTCACTTTGTAAGGTTCTTGGCTTTTTTCCTCAATTCGTCAGTTGGCTTGAAATGTTTCCCCAAATTCTTTGTATTGTTATGACAATGTAACAGCGCATTCAACATTGGTGCTTCCAAACGTGATCTGTGTGAAGTTTTAACAAGTTTAAAATTGCTGAAAATTCTTCCGACAGCAGAATTACTGTGGGGCAAACAGAGCATGGCTTTAGCCAATTTCACTAGTAGTGGAAACATTAGTTTTCCATTTTCTTCTGTTTTGGATACATTGTCCCAGTAGGTGTCAATATCCAATCCAGACATATTTCCCATAGGTTCTCTCAGTGAATATGAGATGAAATCTTCTTGTAGTTCATCCATCTTGTCATCAGGAATTTTGTTTGGAAACCTGAGCACAAGTGCTTCGACTTGTGACCAATTGTCTGATCTGCGTGCTTGATCCAAAATTACAATGTTTTTGAGAACCTCATCTTCAAGGGGCAAGAAACGATACAATTCTTGTGTTCCAGTCTCATAGAACTTCCTCACACTTGCAAAGAAATTTTTCCTCTCTTCTGAAGATGAATCACAAGTTTCAAGAAAACTTATTGTATTATGGCCTATGAAGATACCTGTATCCGTGTGCTGGTTTTCTTTCTTAAAATCAACACAAATAATTTCACATTTCTAAATGACCTCAAATTTTACAAAGCAGGCAATGAACTGCCGAAGAAGAGTGCACATTTCAGGATAAAGTTTGTGGATACAAGGCCATTCTTTTTGAAACATAACAATGAATTTCATAAAACGAGGAAATACTGCCTGAAGGAAAAGAAAATTAGGTTTGGCTGCATCAGAGTGCAGAGTATTTCTGATGCGTCTGACAGATTCCTAATCAGCCTCTTTTCCATCCAGTCGATCAAAATATTCAACCAAAGCCGGCCACTGTTCCAAAATATGTTCCACGCACTGCAGAAGGGCCAACCACCTTGTGAAACAAGGTCACAAAATTCTATGATTTTCAACTTCCATCAAGTCTTGAATCTTACTGAATTCATCTGTTCTCTTAGCAGAATACTTAAAGTGAACATACACATCCTTTGCTAATTGCTCACATACATCTGGTAACTCAGCACAGGCATGTGAAGCTGCTAAATGGGCAACATGACACGTACAGTGCAGAAACCACACATCTTTCTGCTGTTGTTTAATACAGGAAAGTACATAATTAAATTCCCCCACCATGGCTTTGGCACCATCAGAGGACATATTGATACAGTTGCCCCATGGTATGAAGTTTCCCTCAAATGAAGAATTTACCAAATGAAACAAATTCTCTCCACTAGCCATCCCACTTAGTTCAAATACTTTATACACGTGTGTTTCCACTTTCTCAGAAACAAACACTCTGACCATAACTACAACTTGCCTCGTCACTGTAACGTCGGTTGACTCATCTATTAGCAGAGAGAAAAATGATGTTTTCATGATACTAATTATGTTATCTTCAACAGATTAACCAAGTGCCTGAACAATGATTTGACTCGTTTTTGTACGTGAACAGTGAAACATTTTTTTGCTATCCCACTGTCCGGGAACATTTTCGGCACAAGTTTAGTGAAACTGTCACTGAGTTTAATGGATAAATTGTTTTCGCAAACAAAATTCGCCCACATTAATTCTGCATCGATGACACTGTTGTCTGGCTTACTGATGAAAACTGTAAGAGAAGTACTTTGTCATTGTGGCGACAGGGCGGGAAAACCGGGAATAGTCAGGGAATTTTAGTGGCCTGAAAAAGTCAGGGAATAGTCAGGGAATTTTAGTGGCCTGGAAAAGTCAGGGAATAGTCAGGGAAAATTCTCCACCCCATCTGCTTTTTCAGAAATCGAAAAGCAATAGTTAAAATTAGTCAAAATGAGGCCTACATGAATGGAGTAGCACGGACTGGCAAGCGTGAAGATGCGTCTGGTGCCTTTCATCGGACATCGCGTTACCATAATCCCGGGGAAGAAAGCCATTAGTAGCTGGGCCCGCTGCGTCACATACGCCACTTTTATCCGTAATCTATTCAGTTGTTTACTGCTCGACGCTTCCTTCCTGCTGATGTAGAAGGCTGATGATGTGTCGCCTTGGGCTTTTTTTTTTTACATGCACGTCTCTCGTCTCTCTTTGGCCCCCCCTCCCCCAGATGCTTCCTTCTGATGCGGAAGGCTGATAACATGTCTACATTTTTTTTTATGTGCGCTATACTCTTTTAGTGTGAAAAGCAGCTACCGGCTTGTAAAATGATACAGCTATATTTTGTAACATGAGAAAGCAAACACTTGCATCCTGCCATGCTGTTTTCTTTCTTTCTTGCTGTTTTCATCAACTTTAATTTATAACACACAGTCGCCTATTGGAAAGAAGGGATGGAAGAAAGGGCGGGCGGAATTCTATTTTTAGAGCAACGGTGTGTGCTTGCTTGTGAATAAGATGGGTGAGGTATCAAGGGGGAAGAACTTAACATGGTTGGAGATAGACGAGGAACCCCTTTGGGGGGGAGGATGGGAGCTAAGAGGTTGTAGAGTTACAAAAAACTTATTAAAATACTGCTTTACATGCTTGTGGCAAGCACACTTCACAGGATCTCTCAGTGAGTACCTCTACAATACTCATACAATTTCATTTTCCGATGAATTTTTTTTGTGTAATCTTGTATAGTACTGGGCTTTTTGATTGTAGGTAGTATGTACTCATGAAACATGTTTATTATCGGATGAGAATTTTCTCCACACATAATTTAATTGTGTACTACATGAAATTGTAAATTTAATTTCCCAATGTAACAATTGTATTACTCTGAATTTTTTGACATCAGTTTAAATGAATTACTTTTGTTACAACTGTCTGTTGTAATTTTGATTTAATTATTTTATTTCAACATGCAGGATTAGAGTACGCAAAGTGTATTGTTTATATTGTGTAAGCTATGTAATGAATCTGTGTTTCCTGAGCTAAGAAGTTTTTTCACAAATATTTTATTCATGTAATAAGCCTTTTAATTTGTCGATTGTGAGAAGCCATAAGTTACGTATTACTGTACATTTCTTACCGTCAAAATGTGCTTAAGAGTTGTAACTTTCAGTTATAATTTTTGTTTTATTATAGGCGTACTTAAAAAACTTGCAAAAATAGAGCACACAAAATATGTTGTTGGTGTGTTTACTATGCAATCAGTGTTTTCTGTGGCGTGTATTTTTCGTGCAAATATTACAAATCGTAGCAGTATTTCGGACATACATAATTACAGCAAATGGTTTGTCACACAAAACCGGATAATACATGCAGACAAGCAAAAGGATGCTTTCGGTTATTTAATTTTCTGTTTGTCTGCATGTATTGTCTGGTTTTCTTTGACTCACAGTTTGCTGCTATGGCGTATATCCATAATATTTATTTGATTTTTAACTTGCCCCATTGCAAGAATGGTTTAGAAACAACACAAATGTTTTTATTAGTAGTACATTAAAACTTGTACTATGTGCAAAGTGCGTTGAATTGAACAAAGAAAAATGATTTATTTTATTAAGCATAAAAAATTGGGATTAAAAAAATTTATTAGGTCAGGGAAAATTTTCAGTTAGGGTGGGAAAAGTCAGGGAATTATATTCCCAACAGTTTGTAGCCACCCTGTTTGTTCAGCAGCCCTCTGATTTTTCTGGTGTACTTGTGTGTTTTCGTGGCGCATCAGATCTTTCAGACCACCCTTCTGAATATTGAAGTCAGAACGACACATAGGACAAACTGCAGTAAAGTCTGTTTTTCCTGGTTTCAGCCACTTCAATTCCTGTTCCCACTCTTTTTTGTAGTGTTGTTTATAAAGCGATCTGTCTAGAGAAGCCTTGCGATTTCTGTCCATTTCTTTTGATGATTACCGCAATCGCCGGAATATTATGTCACCTCCGATACAAAACCTATAGTTTTAGGCTAGTACTTAAATGAAAACTGCTACTTACAAATTATTGTGAAAATACTGTATATACGTTGTTCAATATATTTATAAAAAAACATGACAAATACTTTGAACAGTTACTGGCAACGAAGGTGGAGATCCTCAAGACCAGGTCAAGACTGCACAATCTGTATCCGATGTCTTAACAAATTCCCATGCTATCGCTAATGGAAATAAACAAATACAAAAATCGTGGGCGGGCAAGATGACACCTGACACGTCATATGAGTAAGCTGGCTTGGCGCGGCGCGGCACGGCCCGGTGCTGTAAACAAATGGGCGGGCGAGACTGAGGAATGCTGGCTTCGTGCGGCTCAGCATGGCCCGCGGTGCTCTAGTTCAACACGTCACGACACTCGGCACGTCCTGGCACAGTGTATTACTGCACTGCGGGCATGCTAATAGCAGCACGGCAAAGCTTAAAAAAGCTGCAGCCGTACCTGCTCCCAAACATTTTGTTTTATTTAGATATAATTTGCAGGTGGTAGATAGGCAAATATGGAATTAGGCCTGTAATAGAACCGCGAATTCATCATGTGAATAATTTGACATAAAAGAAGGTTCTATAGACTTGTGGTTGTATTTACACATGTACGACCCACATTTTTTTTTCAGCTGAATTAGAGATAAAAATAAGGGTGCAAGACTTAGCCATTTTTGCATTCTGGTGTAGCGGAATGGCATACTGTCGGATGTCTTTCAAATCATTGCTGAGCCGTACAATACTTCACTACAGATGTCTTTTCTTTTATAGCAAGATTAGCCATTACCTTTGATAAGTCTGCCATCTGAGAAGTAAAAATATACTTATATTGAGTCCTTACCTTAATCCAAACAGTCAGTATGATTACATTGCCACAACTTTGTAAATAATTTTGCATATCATTGATATTCAGAATCAGACATTCCAATTGACGCATGCTCGCTGCGTCTTGAGCTGTGAAGCCGCCGCCTCATCCTGCCCATTCCATATTCCCACACCTAATGTTAACCCTTATTACTCCAGCACACGTCTGTGCACTCTAACCTGACACTCAAGTATTTCATATAAAGCCTACCTAACCCTTCCTTAGGTGTGCTTCGTGCACAAAAACCCTGGGCAAGAATATGTTAACGTATTTTTTCTACGAGACGTCTTGCCGCCTGTAGGCATTCCACTCGCAGCACAGAAGACCACAGAGGAGGGAAGGACCACCCCCTCCGTCTGCGCCGTCTCTCATTAGGTGAGCGGCTGGCCAATCACCACAGACTGCCCCGAGAAGGGTATAAAAGAGGGAGCACGAGCCACCGAAGTCAGTCGCATCCTACATGCCACTCAGTTGAGTTGCAGTTAGCACTTTGATTGCCACTCGCTGTGAGCAGTATCTCTGATACAACTGAACGGTTCAGTTCTGCTGCGGTAGATTTCTCTACCATCACCATACCTTCAAGCTATAGCTCCAGGTCCGGAAGACCAGCAACCATCGGATCCCTTCCAGAAGCGCCCATCACGACCGTGAGAGCCTTCTACGCCAGCTGTCTAGCTTCGCCGACCAAGAGTCGCTTTCCGAGGCGTCGTCACCTGCATCAACGACTCTCCCCACGGAAGCTAGTAGTGCTCTTTGGTTATTTCCCACACACCCTTCAGGCTTTTTTTAGTTTTTAGGCACAGGATGTTTCAATCTTCGTTGTTGGCGTATTGCCAACAAACCATGCAGCAACATCATTCCTTTCTTTTCTTCACTCGTCATACCTTCCATTGTTGACAAACCCATCTGACGACTAGACACGTTTGTTCCCTGTATCTCGTAGGATCGCCACGGGAGTTTGATATCGGATCATCATAAGCAGCCTACGTCTGGGAGGAGGCGTAAGCCACGCGCCTTCCAGGTTTGTTTCATTTCACCCTCTGGAGGTAGCACGACTACACTGTGCTCTTTCCGAGCGATGTCGGGTTTTGTCTTGACTGGGAGAGGTAAAAAGGCATAGTGACGTGCTGAGGTACACTTCTAGCGCTCCTCTACAACTCGGCCTGCCCTGTGCCAACAATAGTTCCGCCGAATTAAGGCTTTACATGCCACAACAGGTGATCCTACGGGATATCATATACCAGCAATCAGCTAGCCTTACCATTACATCTTCATCTGAGTCACAGACGGGCTATGCCTAAGAGGTCAGGTAGGAAGTTGAGGGCCAGACAGGAATTTGCTAAGTTGGTACAGAAGGCACTGGAGGTTAGGGATCCTGAGATAAAGGTGTATTGGATCCAGGGGGAGGTTTCCGCCACCGCTCGACGAGGCACACCGCTCAACGGCCATGCCATTGTTCGGCTGGCATTACAGACACCCGGTGGATCAACCTTCTTTAGCACCCCCTCCTCAATACCAGTTTCCATCTCAATCCCATCCTCGCCTTGTGGACCCCATCTAATCAAATCCTAACTTCGGCACCTTCGTGCTCTCTCGTCCGGAGGATCAGCACCCCATTGTTGCCACTTCCTCCCATCCACCTTCGGCTACACCTGTTGTGTAAGAGCAGCCTCCAGTGCAGCGCTAGTTTCTTTCGCTGTATATCCCTTACGAGGTGGGGAGAGTCAGACGAGGAAGACGGCGGTGGACGCTTCGGGAATGCACGTGGGTAAAGCATGCTGCTGCACAGCCATCGTGCCCTCGCCGACAGACTACCCGCTCCCCACCAGGCGTCACAATACATGAAATGTGAAACCATCTTGTGTATTCACTATCACGTTATATGCCTTTTTCACTATCCAACATCTTCTTAACACAACAAAAACAAATATATTACCTAAAGTTAATGCCATACTTGCACATTATTCATATACAGATTTTAATTAAACTTTGTATTCTATAAGAGAGCCACATTGATTGCTCTGCAATACTCATAGCAGAAAACTTTATACTGTAAAGTTATTTTGTCAAAAATTTCAATTTATAATGAAGTGAATGAGAAGTTCTTTAGTTAGAATTTTTGTGTACGTAACCATGATAGTTCTTGTAAGAAACTACATTATCATTTTTGTATTGTACAGCATTTGTAAAATTTTTTCTTAGAATTTTTCCATTGTTTCTGTTTACATGTAGCCTAGTAAGTTTGATATAGTGTTTTTGTTATCTTAACAGGGTCATGTGGGTTAAGGTGCAGATTGAACATTGATAACTACCATATCTGTCACAGGCATGTGCAGGTTTGAAAGGGAGGTGCATGCAGTGGCGAGGTGTGATTTTCCCACTAGGGAAAGATACTGCAGGTGTAGGAACACCTTTTACCCCCTCCTAATTAGGTGGTGGGCCAAGGGTTCTCCCAATGGAAAAATTTGGATTTATAGGTACTAATTGGTGCTATTAAGGCATGGTTTCAGTCATCATAGTGAATTTAATTATTTTTTGCTTTTTTAGAATTCTGAGAGGAAAAATGTTAAATCGGCGACTACACCGCAAATTTATTTACTATACGCTACAGTACAAGCATGGCAACTGAGCTAGTAATGTATAGGTGGGTCGCAGTCAGTCTTGCAAATTGTGAGTACAAAAAAAATTTCCACACAGATTGTGGTGTAATTATATGTTAATAGCTAAATCACATTATCTTTACTATAGTGCAATATAAATAGAATTTGCAGTATAATTGCATATTTATCATTTTTCGTATAAGAATTTGAAAAAAAGCGAAAAATAATAAAATTCAATATGGTGACTTAAACCGAGCCTTAAGCAGTTTTCATGTCTGAATATAAAATATACACTTGGTAGAATAATTAATATTTTTGTCTAAGTATTCAATATCAACATCCTCCTGTTTTTCTGTACTTTCTTGTTGTGAATCTCAATACTAAGCCAATATTGACTGCTAACCACAAATTCTGCATGATATACCAAACTGTTTGAGCTCTTTTAAACTCACAGTGTGAGTATGGGTTAATTTTTGTGGTTTTTATGCCTTTTGTAGGTTATCTAATCACTGAAATCAGAAATAGTCATCACTGAATTTACTTTTGAAAAATAAGAAAGGCTAACATAAAATTTTCATCAGTTTCTTGGCTGCACAATCAAGAAATATTCTCATATGTGCATGAATAGAAATGTTCTTGTTTTTGTTTGTAGAGCTAGAAAAATAAGAGTAGGTCTGTCAGATAGAATTGTTTTATTTTTCTGTTCAAAACTTAAGTGCATTAAATGGTGTGTTTTTGAGTTCTCCTATAGCACAGTTATGATTGCTATTACATGATGAGTAATCTGAAACTCGTATTACACAACTGCACCTGGATAATGTGTATCAGTCTTTCGTGGAAAGATTTACATCTTGGCCATTTTTGTAGAAAAACATAATATTTTTGAGGTAGTATTAAAATGAAATAATTTTCTTGAATGTGTACTTGCTAAGGGAAGCATCACTTCCACAGTTACCATGGATGCTTCGCCACTGGGTGCATATTTCCAAGGATGCTTTGTCACTGAGTGCATGCCTTTTATAGGTAATACCCACATCCCAAGACAAAAATGGGGGATAAAAATTTGGATTTTAAGTTGCAAAATGGTCCTATTTAAGGAGTTTCCGAATCAGAGAATTGAATATGTGTCACTGTAAGAAATTGTAATACATTGAACAGAAGTTATTTATGTTATATCTTACAAATGGGAACCTTTGTAATTACTTACAAAAAATTTATATGGTTACCTTTTACTGCTTCTGTTTCAGCATGTTTTTATAACTAACTAATGTTGGCTCTTTATAAACTGAAACTCTTGGAATCCAGAAACTAGAAAGTTTAATTTAAATTTACAGAAACAATTCATTTTCTATTGATTTTATAAAACCAGCTTTTGTAAACATTACACGGAGTAAAGGTATTCCAGACTCTGTTCTGCGTGGTTTTAATATTCGTCTATCAATCAAGATTTGAAGTGAATTTGTGCAGACTGGGATATAAAAACACAAACAATAAAAATTAATTACGAAGTTAGTCTATTTTAACACCTCAAATATTTCCATTACAAATAACCTACCTACTCAAGGTTGAATGTATTTTTAATGTAATAATTTTTTTTTGTTTAAGATGCCTGAAAATGAAAAAGCCAGCAGCAGCTGCCGAGGCCTAAACGGAAAAGTTGTTTTTGTGTCTCCCCTTAAAGATCTGCTGGGCAGTATGTGGTCTCTTAACTCGAATAGGGAAAACAAATCCTTAACCCAAAATTGTCAAAGTTTCCCTTCTCTGACAGACAACTTATGAAACAAAACTAAAACTTACTATGAAATAACTATGAAATGTAATAATGCATATATACTAATGCATGTCATTAACGAACAGTTTTGTTTAGTATGTTTAGGAGAGGGGGAACTGTAGCCTTCTTACCGGTACTACATCTTCGGAAACATTAAGGTCCTCAGTAGGGATGGGACGATTCCATAATTTTGATTCCGATTCTCGATTCCTAAAAAAAATCGATACCCTCAATTCCCTTCGATTCCAAATGTGTTGCCTTCAAAATATTCTGGTAAGTAATAACCACAATGATTTATTTTTGTTGTGTAATCTAGATGTAATGATGAGCTTTAACAAAAAATATGACACACATTAGTTAAAAACATAAATAGTACCTAATTGAATAAGACTACAGTGAAACTTCCCTTAGCGGACACTTCCGAATAGCGGACACTTCCGAATAGCGGACACTTCCGAAAAACGGACATTTTTCCAATCACCGGCAGATTAACATGGAGCCTTATGGAGAAATACTCTCTAAATAACGGACATTCTTATTAACGGACGCGGACACATAATAAGTAGTGAATAACGGACAAAATGCGCAAAAAAGGGGCGTGAAAACAGTTGCAAAGAAGCTTCA
>PNEQ01126566.1:0-63796 GCA_003012365.1 Medauroidea extradentata
AAAGCTATCAGAATCATGTTTCATAAAAAGAAGAGAGATTCATGCAAAGAGATTTTCAAGATAAATAAATTATTAACGTTACCAGGTTTATATATTTATTCTTTATTAATTTTTGTAAAAAATAATTGGATTAGCTTTAAAAAAGCTACTAATTTGGAATTATACAATCATAATACTAGAAATTGTAGTAATATGCATTTTCCGATTTCTAATTTAACCGTTTATCAAAAAAATTTAAACTATGTCAATAAAAATTTTCAATAAGTTGTTTTCTGATATTAAAAATGCATATAGTGTGTGTCCGATAAATATAGAAAATAAGTTTAAAAAAAATTTTAATAGAAAAGAACTATTATTCTGTCAGTGAGTACTTGAATGACTGATTATGTTATCATGTGTTTGTCTCGATTTTATCCATGTTTAACTATTATCCTCATTGTCATATGACTCACTCTTTGTTAATATGATTATAATTGTAATATGTGTATGTATACAGTTGACAACACCTACATCCCCGAGTAGATTTATCTACTCAATTTGGGATAAACAGGTGGCAAAGATAAATAAATAAATAAATAAATAAATGTATGTTTATGAAATTACGTTTTCCAATTAGTAAACTTTGAATAGGTGTGCTGCATAGTACATAGTTATCAGTATTAGTATATAGAAATGGAAGTAACGTGTCGAGCTGAACACAGCGGGTTGAAGGGTTGCCTCCAGCCAGGTGCAATATCTCACAGACCCGTCACTAGACGGCAATGAGCTGTCTGTTAACTACCACCAAGTGGCAGGCTCGTATCTTGAGAGACGACTCCTTCCAATGATATCCCATTCCAGTAACCCTCAGGGTAGCTGTCTAAATGTCTGGTAGTTTGTATAACCCACGCCACTCTGGCGGCTAGCGCCCTCCCCTCGTCAGACGTAACGATAACCCGGGGAAGAGATGTTCCATTGCTCGCTACAGCAAACAACTCAGCTCTCTCCACCCCCTTAATTACACCTAGCCTATCCACAATTAAACTTAATAATTTCTATTACTTACGCGATATGGATATTTAACTGTTAGTTTAGATAATCAAATGAACTTAATACGTAACAATTATTTAAGTAAAATTTAGTTCATTAAATTTTAGAAGATGTAACTTTATCTTTTACCCACCTTTTTTTATATAAAAACAAATATTAACTATACATTTAATTAATAAGATTAAAGAAATGTTAACAAAATGCCATAGGTTTTTTTTTAACTAATCGTATACCGTACAGCAAAGTAATTTTGCACCACAAGGGTAACTTTGCACCATAAGATATATTTCGTTCTATGTTGGAATTCTAAGATACTAATCACTCAAACATTTTGTTTATTATGAAATATATTCATGGTGAAGTCTTCAACCACTTGATATTCTGCAAAAATTACTTAGAACAAAATATGGGTTCCAAGTAACCCCAAAATTAGGCAAAGTAACCTAGCTTAACGGTACCCTTTATGTCACCGCATTCGAATGAGCAAAAAACTTAAATGAAACAAACATTTTCTTTTATGTGGGCCCTAGTCGTTAAAACTACTCTTTTAGTGCTAGTGTGAATGCAAATAATATCTGCGTTCTATGTAACTATTTGTTTAAATTTTTTTTAATGTTAGAGCAATAATTTAAAAATATATACAAAATATTTGGTGGAAGTGTTTCGACATAAAATAGAGCGGCAGAATATGTGATCACGAAAGAAACGCTGTAGAGGAATAAGTATGTGACTTCTGTCGAAAACTCTATTAAGGTAGTTAATTAAGACTAGTTGTATATGTGAGGCACAAAATCTGCTGGTATAAGCTATTCTACACGTAGTGTTATTTTCTCTCGTGGGAACATGTGTGGAGGTCAAATTATTATATTTGTGCGAACTGTAGATGCAAGTCAAACGAATGTTTAATTTCTTTGTATTTATTTAATCCGTCTTGTATTTTCCAAGAAACGACACTCGGAAAATTCCGATTTTTAGCCATTTTCAGTGGCTCTGAAAAATATGTTTCCGGTAAGCTTTGTGAGTATTATTTGCGTATATATACAAGTCTGATTAACTGTAAAAAAGTTATGTTCGTTACTCGCTGCAGCACTTTTCAATCTCAGGTACAGGTCGTTCGGGTTAAAGTAAGCACTAAAGATTTAACATTTGAAAAAATAACTACCTGTTACTGAATTCAATCGAAAATTACCAATAGTCACCTTACTGCTTATATGTTTGGCAGCGAACTGCCACTTTATTTCCGTGTGTTTTCTTTTTCAAATTCCCGGCGAGGTCGGTCCCCGGATTTTCACATGTGCGAATCGTGCCGGACGATAACGCCGGTCGGCGGGTTTCTCGGGGATCTCCCGTTTCTCCTGCCCCTACATTCCGGTAATGTTCCATACTCACCTCATGTCACCCTTCACTAGTACTAAAGACTTCGATGTTAAGCGCTTACCTAAATCTCTTACACACTCTTTATCTCATTTAAATGCAAGAATAATTAAATTAAATACACTTAACTCTACATATTTTTGTTTTATATAATTAATAAACATTATTTATCGAACTATATAGGTTACTAACAACTGCAAAATTTAACTAAAATACGCAAACATTAAGTGACGGGGTCAGAGAGAGTAGACATTTCCCGACGTTAGCCTTACGTATGGAATAATACGAATCGGTTAAAAATATAAATTTACCAAGATTTTTTGAGTGCTCACTTCGTCTCGAATACCCTACATGGACAATCACTAAAGGATCCGCTTGCGTGGCTTTAGTCGGCTCGAAATCCGTAAGTAATTGTAAATTTCTTAAATATAAATTATTGTGTTCGTGTTCAAATTTTCCAACTAGCGGGTATTTGAAATTTTCTTTCTTTCTGTACGCGCGAAGTATCAAAAGAACCACTTTCAGAATTTCGTCGAAATTGGTAATCACGTAGACTAGTACTTACTAAGTTTACTTCATGTAAATGTCTTTATGCCGTGATCTTATTTTCAAAATAGCGATTGTTTCAATGTACTTTACTTACACTAGGAACCACGTTTGATAGAACTACAGTACCAAACGAGGTACACTTATAGAAGTTATCAGCAAGGTTATTTCACTTTCGTGTTATTGTTCAAGTCATGTTTATATCACCGAAATGGTGACCATTTAAACTTTTTCTGATGACTCGAGATATCAGAATAACTATATTTTCAGGATTTCAGACATACGAAGTTGAGAAGCCCTCCTATATCGTTGTACACACACGCATATATATATATGTGTATATATATATATGTATATATATATATATAACACATTCAACTGGAGGATTGCAAAGTTCTTTAAAATTAACCGCATTGAAATTACTATTTCTGAGCCCCTTAACATGGCAAAAAAAAAGTTTATCACACAGCTATATCACAAACTTTACTACTGAGATCGATACAAATTTACTTAAGGGGCATAAAGTGTACTTAAGTACATACCTTTCAGCAAAAAAATAATAGTTCACACCTTAAATTCTATAGCTCAAGCGATGTGACGCAAACTCTGCAAGCCAGTTTAGTGTCTTCCGCACAGTAACGACAGGTTACTGTACGCACTTCTCCGCTCTGAGCTCTAACACGGAAAACAGAGCCAGGTTGGCGGCACGCTTAAGGGGGCGACGCACAGCAATTTTTATCACCATGTTTTTACTATTTACTTGTACCAGTTAATTTTCCTCCTATTTTAGACACAAAATGTGACTAAATTTTTTTTTATATGAAACCTTTTTTCTCTCACAGTTTTCACGTAATTGTTTGTTAAAGTCAAAATTTGCATGTTACCGTTTTAATGACTACACTAAAACCAACTGATATATCTAACTGAACAAAAAAAAATCACCGTGGATAAAGATGTCAGAGGCTATAACATAATGTACATAAGAAGAAAAACTTGTATTTAAAAAAATGCCGAAATTTAAAATAACAATTTAAAAATTAAAAAAATAATAACGAAAATTCCAAAATATTTTATTTTGTGGCTTAACGTATATGAATCTGTAGCCTATAACATTTTTATTCACTGTGAATTTTTTTAGTTTCGTAAGAAGGTTTGTGTTAGTGTCGTCCTTAAAACTGGAAAAATTAAAGTTTGGCTTTAATTACCCGTTACGCAAAAATTATGCTAGATAAAAATTTATAATAAGAGCAAAATTTAGTCACAATTTGTGTCTTAATCAAGGGAAAAAAATATCTGGTACAAATACAAAAATAAAAACACGGCGATGAAAATTGCTGTGTACCGCGCCCGTAAGTCATCCAAATTACAGGGACGTCACGTTTTGTCAATGTGTATCGTAATTATGTCCCCTATCTGGGCGTATGTGAGCTATATCTTCCCGACTGCAAGTCTGACATGCCAATACGCAATTAAACATTCTCGTCAAATGCTTTTTGACGTGTTTAGAATGTTGCTTTCCTATTATATTTTTTCCGCAAATTTTAGGCCTTCGGATTTACGTATAACAAACTTAAAATATTAATTATTTTCTATAAAATAAGTGTGATGTACTTTCTCTAATATTACTTTCATAAAAGATTGTTAATGCCTCAGTCGTGAAATTTAACTTTGAACGGCTATTTTAATAAGACGTATTTAAATATTGTTCATATAAAATCAAATGTCACTTTTCTTACTTAGTCATACATAGGTAAGATTAAGACGGCAACTTCAAAACATAGCTATACAAAGTGAAATATCCAAGATAATCTCATACCACCGTATTTTGACACAACAGTGAAGCAATCTTCTGTTCCTTGCGTGATAGCAGGATGGTTATGTAGCTGTCTAAAGACGAATCACAAGTATTCAGTAGCGACGCATTAGATTTATCATTGGTAGAGCCGATGATTTTTCGCGAAAAAAAAAAATCTGCAACAGTTTACTTCACTGCCTTATGCACATATGCAGCCCTGTTTCATGGTCAGAGATTGGACGTTTCTGTCAGCGTCTATGGCTCTACCCGCAAATCACAGACGTGTGATGTCGCAGTAACCTTGTTCCTGTTGGCACAGTCAAATGAGCCACGTCTGTGCAATAACTAGACACGGGAAATCGCAAGAAATAGTTGACTGTTTACTAGGCTCCAGCGTGATCTATATAAAACTGAATGTTTCATATCAACATTTACTATCGTTTATTTGTAGCATTTTTTTCTCTCTACAACAGGCCCAGTTAGAACTGCACAGCTCGGACACACGGCGTGTGTGATTTGTCCCAAAACTGTTCACAGGTATCACGGTTAATATAATACAGTTTATTGGAGACTATGATAAAAGTTTTCGCGGTTTTCCAGTGTCTCTAGCAATAATACATTCTGCCAGTAACCATGGAGCAGAGCTTCATTTGTGCATATAAGGCAGTGAAACAACTGTTGCATAATTCTCTTCCCGAAAAATCGTGGACTTTGATCACTGGCCAAGACAGATGGAGGAACGTTAACAGCGAAAGAAAAACGTCAAATCATGGTATATTTTATTTAAGCCTAGTATACAGTCGACTTTTCTCAAGATAAATCAGAAGGGGCAGGAAAATTCTGCGAATTCAATGACCTGTATGCTAGAATCAACTGTCGTATGCATACCCATGCCCCGACCATTTTTCAACTAGCTGCTACTCAGTGGAACAGCAGACAAAGAACGGATAGGCAGGGCTTGACTATGAATAGTACAATGCATTCTAGCAGGTCATTGAATACACGACATTTTCCTATCCGTACTTATAGCTATTGAAGCAGATAACAGTTAATCATTGTCAGCTCGCTGACGCAGTGACTTCACGTCATTGGACCTACGTTAAGTTGCTTCATTGTTATTGGCTCAGATTTCTACAGGAGGTGCCAAACAAGTAAAAAACCAATTGTGAAAGTGACACAACCTTATAGATGTTTGAAATCTAACTTATGCCCAAACAAATAGGCAAATATTTCAGGTATCTACACGTAACCGTCGTCCAGACTAGCAAAGGTCATAAAGGACGCTACTCTGATTTGGAAAAATACGATGGCAGTAAAAATTTCTCGCGATCTTCCACCATGTCTAATCATTAGAGACACTGATGAATCGGAGAAAAGTTGATTGTTTGCTAGGCTCCAACATGGATTGTATAGTACTGAAGGTTTTCTACCTATATTGACTATTGTTTATATGAAGCACAGTGTCCCTCTTCAACACATTTTTAACTGTACACTTTTAACACAGAATGTGTGTGATCTGCCAGAAAACTGTTCACACGTGTCAAGAGTGAGATACTATCGTTTATTGGAGACTATGTTAAATATTTTCGCGATTTTACAGTGTCTGTAGTAATCATTGTCAAGTAGTATTTTTCACTATCCTAAAACTCCATTAAAGCAATACCTCCCATTCTGACACATTTACTATTTAACTTCATGACGTTTTGTCGATTTGTTCTGATCATACTTTGGGTCACTAAACAAACAATAGAAGGCGCTTATGAAAACTCACTCGCTGGAGTAAGGTACGTTATTTTAAACACGTGACCAGGTTCTGTTGATCACTAGGATTTGATAACCTCTACATTGATATTTTAAAATAACGGGAAGCCAAAAAAAGCCTTTATATTATCCACACGATAAACATTTTGCTAAATGCTACATCTGCAGTGCATCCTTAGCATTCATTATCTAAATATTCAAATATAATATTAGTTCTAATTGTTGACCAAGACGCCAACAGTTGAATTTTCGAACAAAGGTAAATTTACTTTGGGAAATATTCAAAACTCCAAAACATTGGCATTTTGGCAGACCTACCCTACTTTAGTGAATTTTCATAAGCATCTATACACTTCAAACAAAAAGTAATTAGAATGAATTACATTGCGTAACATCGAAACACTTTGGAAGTACAGTGGTCAACCAACTTTACTTAATATGTTCTCAAGTGTTGTACTCACCATTTACTCCTTCAGCTAGACGACATACAACATATATCACACACACACACATCTACAAGCTGCCTGTCATATATTGAGAAACTTATCACCCCTGAAACAACCTTGTGTAGGCTAATGATATCGCAAATCACAGGGTTATTTTTTAATTGCCCACGTGTACAGGTATTGGTACACGCAGTATGCACTTGCGGCTTTACACGTGGATTTAAATGTGACATTACTCGCGTTCTAATACAGCCTGCCACTTTGTGTCTGTTATTTCATTTAATATGCTTGGTGTGTTCGTTTGTGTAGTCCTTGTGTTTCTCGCACAATACAGAAATTATTTTCACACATAACATCTTTGGTTATAATTTTATCTTCCTGGAAATCCGACTGTGTTTGTTTTCTGAACTGTAAACATGTTATATACTTGTTGACAGCAACCAAACCTCTACAATACTTTTTATCAGTTCCCTGGTATTTTATTTCACTGTAGCTATTCGGTCACTCAGAATCATTCGCCCGGGAACGGACATGTCCATAAAATGGTTTAATTTGTCTGACGCCGCTTGTATCTTGTCAACCACAGTTTGTACCCGCTGGGCCACTCTGTTTAGTGTCTGAATGGCAACGCACACTAGAAAAGTTTCATGATACCGTACAAGATGTTTTATATAGGGTGTCCGCTATAAACTGAGCACTTTTTAACACCATCTTTTCTGGAACAGCAATTTAAAAAAATTATTTATTGTTGCAGCAGATATTTTCTTTTGTGTTAGATATGATCCATATACTTACTTTCTTACTAAGAAAGCAGCTTTGTTAACATTACAATTTTACAGGAAACTGTAAATAATGTGATAAGAAATAAATAACTAGGTTTTCAAAAGTGCTCACTTTATCCTGAACCATATATAACAATGCCACGTCGAGATACTTGCAGGCTATACATACCACAAGACCTCTCCACAAAACCAGTAGCAGTCAGAAAATACTTAATATAGTTGTGTGTATTTTATTGAAACAAAATAATTTGCTAAAGCGCTCCCTACCTCGAAGTCCTAGTTCTTACAAGGATAATATTTTCGTTTTAAATTACGTTACGTTGTTTTCAGTTATAGCTTCAGAACGAAAACGTGTTCTGAAGTGTGAAGAGAACAGTGAATAAATATTGCCAAATGAATAAAAAACTGTGGAAAAGTCTACATATGTACCAGTAGGCGATTTCGAATGATTTTTGGGTACGAAAATTATCAAGTACGCGTTGTTTCCAGGACATTAAAGAGAGCCTAAAAGATTAAGTTGGCCACACTTGGATGTACAAACAATAAATTATGGCATATACACACACGAACACACACACACACGGGTGTGAGTGTTATCCAGAAACAAACGCGTAATACCCTAACCACACAAATCCCGGTTTAAATTGGAGACAAAAATGTGTGTGGCAATATGTTTGCGACATTTAATGTGCACAATGTGGCAACGCTTCACGAAGATAGTCTCTTCTGGCTCTCCGCGTCTAGGTATTATTTGATGTTATTTACGCCGAGTAAACGTACAGTCATGTTTGGACAGCCGGGGATTTTAACGTGCACCCTTAATACGCATATCAGAACAGTAGTAGTAGTAAGATAAGTAAGAGATCTGTAGAGCGCAAAGGGGACTAACTACATTGCTACATTGCCACATTGTGCAGCAGAACATTTTGCCGCGTATATTTTTGTCTCTATTTTAGCCCAACTTCGTGTTTGTTTCTGGACACTTTGTGTGTATATATATATACACTGTAAAAAAATTTTGGTAAATTTACTCTACATGTAATGGAAGCTAATTACCTCTACAAGTGAGGGAAAATTACTCAACAAGTGTCAAGGAAAGTTACTCAACTGGTAATGTAATTTTTCATTACGTATTTGTGCAAGCCCTCTTGGACAATGTGACATAACGCGCGAGCGAAACTTCCGAGTGGTCTGTGTGGCGAATAAACTACCTTGCGGAAATTTCCACACATATTCGGAAATAAGATTTTCCTCTCAAGGTTGGGGAATATTACCATACATATGATGAGTAATATTACTCACTTTTTTACAGTATATATATATATATACATGTATATGGGCGTATATATGTACATATGCTGGTGTGTATGTGTACGTGTATATTGCATTATGTACTTGTGTATGTGTTCGACAGGCACTAAGCCTGACATAATTTTACATGTAAATATCTCTCTCTCTCTCTCTCTCTCTCTCTCCTTGTTCTCGTCTGTGCTCTTAAGTTTGCACCGCCCTTAGCCGTCGTCGTATGCCGTGAATAGAAAACTAATATTAATGAGAATAACTCGTAATATATTTCACAGATAACTACCTATTAAACGCTTCCATATACACGTTGTGTTAGGGAGTATTGTGTGAGAATTTTGAAGTGGAGACTAAATTGAATTTCTCACATGAAAATGAATTTCGTGCCGTGGCCAATTACATTCTAAGTGTGCTATGACCCAATAATTTCCTTAATATTTTTGTGAGTGTCGATCTCACACTCCATAGCTATGTCCACATAAAAATGCAACTATTTTTTATTTTACTCTAGAAGCTCATTTTGGTAATTGGATCATTCACAACTCTACAGTATTAGCCTACATGTGGTGAAGTAACTACCAGTTGCTAAAAGCACTAAATTACTTTAAAGTGAAACATTCCAACTACTACGCCAAATTTGATACTGGAGTGTGCAAATAATTATTTTATCGTCAACTTACACGCATAAGACAGAGACTTATAATCTTTCGTTCTGACATAAAGTGTGGAAAAAATAAACATTATGGTGTAAAGTAAGCAAGCGGAAAAGTTTTTAATCACCTTTCAATATCCCTGGAAGTACTTATGTAAGCGTATAATATAGATTAAATCGTATTCAGTGAACTTAATATGCATAATTGTCATATTTTGGAGCGGTAGCAAAATTGCAAAGAAAATTACACTGTGCTCTGTGAGTGGTTAATTTCGTGATATACTTGAAAGGTAACTGTGAACTGTAATTAATGAAGTGGATTCAGATTCCACGCAGTTAACGCAAAGCTAATTATTTAAACAAAACACGTCCACTCTTATGCTAAACTATGAAAGATTAAATGGCAGTTGATATTAGAAAATGAATATAGCTATTCTGGATTGCTACAATGGTTTTTTATGCTGCCTTTTATACTGATTCTGTACCAAAACTTTACCGTTTACCTTGCCGCAACCTGTAAATATTCATCATTCATCAATACAAGAGTATAAATATTGTTGCTACGTTCAATTGCCAGTACATTCTGAATTGTTATTATAACAATGGAAGTAAGAACAAACTAGCACTATATTTTGTTTCTAGCTGTCTTGTTACAACTAAGGTTTTAACTATTGCAGAGTAACCCAAATATTGTCGAAAATGTTCTACAGATGTTAAAAATTTTAGTTAAAATGTATAATTTTTCTTATTGTATTCAAAACAATTTTCTGTACTCTTGAACCCCCAAAGTAAAAAAAAACTAAGCACGAATTCAGACTATAAATTATTGGTTTGTGGGCATACGCTCTTTTTTGCTGATAAAACGTGTGTTGAATGACAAAGTATGAAAACGAACACGAAAAAACAAATATAAATCACACATAAAAATAAAAAAAAATCAATCCCAGATGAATTCTGCCAGTTTTTTTTCAGCAAAATATGAGCAATGGCATATGTCCACAAACCAATAAATTCTAATTGTAAACTCCCATTGGTTTAATAGTACCCGAAGTCACATACGCGTATAATCTATGTTTAAATGTGTACACATCTTCCATACAAAATTTGTGATGGAAACTTATGGATTATGTATCGTACAGGTTTACGGTTTTGTTCAAAATCACACTTAATATGCTAGGGAGGATAGTGTTTAAGCCTGTAACTTTTTAAATGACCAGGCAATATTTTGTAATATACTAAAAATTATTTTAGTTTGCCGTCCTAGGTTTCGAAAAGTTTTAGGAACCTGGTTAGTGCGGTCTTGTTTGTTCGACGAGTAACGGTATCATGAATTATTTTCTTCAGATTTCTTCTGGCACGTTCACAGGTCTGTCTTAAAGTGTTGATGTTCTTTAAATGGAATAAGAAAGACAAACTAGTTGTGCATTTACTTTTAAAAATTTTTATGTCATTGAGAAAATAAGCATAGAAAAATTTTTTAACCATCTTCACATCATCATTTAAATATTGTACTAAAAAAATTTCAAAAAAATTCAAATCAATGATATTAATTTATAAAATCTATTTCGTCATTCACACGCAGTCATCCTTCACAAAACACGATAAATGTGTGGTTGCAAAACTGAACATTGTTCGCTCACTAATATAGTTCGGCATATCTCTTCAGTTTCTGGTGTTATCACGTGGTATTTATTCCAGTAGTCTCGGTTGGTCTCGGCAGTTGCTCCCGTTGCCTCCGCAGTAGGAGTAGCCTATACAGGATGTCCAGAACAAACGATTAAAAAGCACACCTCGTGAATCCTGGATTAAATTGGAGATAAAAATGTTTGTTGTATAATGGTGCACGATCATATTTTAAATTCACAATGTGGCAACATGGCACTGCAGTTCGTCGCCTCATGTACTCCACAGATATATCACTTATCTTACTACCATTATTCTTACCTGCGTATTATGCGTGCAGGTTAAAATTGCGAGCAGTCCAAACATGATTATATTTTCACTTGACGAATGGTACATTAAATAATTCCTGAACGAGTTGCGCAAGTCGGGACTTACTCCGTGCTTCATTGACACATTGTGTAGATAAATTTCAACGTACAACATTTTTTCCCATACATTTTCGTCTCCAGTTAAGCCCAGGGTTCGCGTGGTAGGCTTACTATGCTACATTTCTGGATATTGTATATATATATATATATATATATATATATATATATATATATATATATATATATGTGTGTGTGTGTGTGTGTGTGTGTTTGTGCGTGATAACGCCTTCGTCCCCTGGTATTATACTGGCATTTAACTTAAATAATTAGCACAAATAAAAATTATTCTGATACTTCTCTAATACTGTCAGTGTTAAATTTGCATTTGCTTCATTTAACAGAAATCGCAAAAAAGGAAAGAACATTGTCAATGAAATAACGAATCCTACTACAATAACCATTTTAAAACCACATTTTATCCCGGACGTCAATCAACTGATTCTCGTGTTTAATTTACTAAGGCTAGTTGTGCGATTGTAAAAAAATGCTGAAAATAAATATACATACGTACCACAGCTGGCAATTATATTGAATCTACACAAAATTCTATAATTACTAGCAAAATTGCCAATATTACTTATACCTAAACTATAAGGTTATTTTCAATTTATTATATTTAGAACTAATGAGACCATAAAACTAAATGATTTGGCCACAGCTTAGCTTAATGGAGAGTAAGGCTGGTATACATAAACGTTTTATAAGGGTTTAGTTGCTGGACATAACTTATTGGTGACTAATCTATGACATTTCCTGCCCTATTAATATAATTGTGCATGCGCACTTTTTTTTAAATTAAAATGTTTGGAGCAGTGGCGATGCGGAAGCTTCCGCATCATCACTGCACCAAACATTCCCCCCTTTAATGTGACTTAATTTGAGTGACCGCAGTACTTTTCGTGAGAAAATTTGTATAGTGACAATTTTTGAAACCCAAATGGACAAACACAAATTTACACCCAGACAGACCTGGGAATCGAACCCAGAGCCCCCCGCACCAAAGCCGGCCGCTCAACCAACTGAGCCACGTGGGGTTCGGATACGCATTCGTCGTCGGACCGTTTTCTATTTTATTCGGGTTCGAATCCAGGTCGCTCCGAATTTTTTTTTACTTTTTTTATGTTATGTAGCACATTAGGGTAAATATTTAATTAATGTATATTTCCATAAATATAGTTTCTAAGCATAAAAATAATAATAATAATAATAAATAAAAATTACAATTTGAGGTGAATAACAAACCATTGTTGATGAATATAATTTTTTTTAACCTGTAAATTGCCGTCAGTCTTTAAGAAAACATCATACGGAAGTAAATTACACGACTTTTTGAGTTCTTAGTGCTCAAAAATCGAAAGAATATTTGACGTGCAATTAATAAACACCTCTTGTAAACCGGCCTGCCTAGAAAATATGCCAAGGCAATTGTTATGTGCTGTTGATTTAAACACATATTTATGAGATACGATACGTTCAAATTACATTTATAAGTTTTGACTATGTTGTCATTTACAAGCATTCCAATACTTTTACAATTAATTTCCGAAATAAAATTTTCACTATTAAAATAAAAAGAATTTCGTTTACATTTATTTTTGAAGTGAAGAAATCGTTGAATTTTATCTGCGTTCGTCATGTTAAATATAAGTTTCAGAAATATTTAAATTATTTAAGATATATTCACCTAAAAAAAATTAAATTAAACTGTAACGGAATGTTTGCAAAACAGCTAGCGTGCTTTTAATAGAGTGTTAAAGTTTTGAAATTTGAAAAATATATCCATTCTAATGCTGTTGTAATTAAAAATTAAGTTTAATATATAAAAACGAATCACAGATTCGTGAATATATAATTCAAAGTATTGTTTATACGACAGAAAATCTGCTCGTTGGTTCAGTGGCTTGTGCACAGAGTTGATAGGACATTTAATAGGCGTGCTAATGCCGCTCTAAACGTAATTTTTTTTCGGTCCTATGTCGACAGGAAAATCTCAAGTTAAGTGATCACAGTCAAAAAAAAATTACAGTTTTATTTTTGAAATAAACACACTTGTACACTTATCTGCGAGTGATATGTTCATATATCGAGATTACTAATGATACTGCTTTCCTCAATTAAGTGCAAATAAACCAAACAATTCACATTGATCGTGCAGATAAAAACATACGAAAATATATCTTTGTTTCTACGAGTGTTGCAATCTTATAACATAGGGAACATATAACAATTGGAACTAGTTAAACCAAATGTTGAACGGAAAAGTTTTTCAAATTAAATTTTCTTAGAGTCAGCCCAGTTGTTACAGAAATGTGTTTGTGTGTGTGTATATATATATATATATATATATATATATATATATATATATATATATATATATATATATATATATATATATAAATTCATGACATGAAATCTTGGAAAACAGAGGACGTTCGTTATTATAATCATTGAATCATCAAATAATATTAAATACACAATTCCCTTCTTAGTTTTGCGAGACAAAGTGTGTCAATTTAACGTGGCAATAGCTTACGAAAAATATTTCTAAACTATGCCCTCAAATGTTTCTGTGAAGTGAATTAGAGTGGTAGTAATGTTAAAATTTGATAATAGCCACAAAATGTAATTTCTTAAAATGTAAAGCAAAATAGCACTATGAATAGGGTCGAAACAATTAAAGATCAAGTAGTTGATTTTTTTTTAAAGAAGAAATTTTTGAAGTGAATTTTAAACGATAATTCATTTCACGGAAACATTGACAGTACATTTTCGATTTACTGGTTGATAAATTTCTCCACATGGTATTAATAAAATCTACCCTGAATCATCCTGTGTTTATAACTGAATATGATATACTAAAAATACGTAAATATCAAACACAGGTATTGAGTTTGGTGATTTTCAGACGCGTGGATAGTGTAGGTAGCTTATATGATCAAGGAAACATGTTCACATTGCTAGCGTTTTGATAGGCTAATATAAATAACGCGTGTCTTCAAAATATTTTGTTTTGATAAATAAATAAAAACATTTTAAATGACCGCCGTTATGAAAATATGAACAAAGAACGTAAAGTCAATATAAATAACGCGTGTCTTCAAAATATTTTGTTTTAATAAATAAATAAAAACATTTTAAATGACCGCCGTTATGAAAATATGAACAAAGAACGTAAAAGTCAAATCAACTTAATCTAATATACTATGTTTTTACCAAGTTTGGTAACGTTTGAATTTTTTTTAATTTGGGGGAGAAATTGAGAATAACACAGACAACGGAAAGTAGGTGTAAAGAAACAGAAGAATGGCCTTTGCGGTCTTGCACTCGTGGGAAATTCATTATGGTGGCCGTTTGCCCCGGCCGCCGAGCGATGTGCCGAGATTCGTCCGTTACCAGATTATTAGAAAACTACTCAACGCACATCAGTAATGTCTGTTTAGGAATATTATTTAAAGAACGTTACACGTGTGTATACTAATTTCAGGTTCACCAGTAATCATGAAAGCATATTGTCAAGCGGCCAAAACGGCAAAAAATAGGGGTTTTAGGCACTGAAAAAAATACTTATTAGTCACTGCAAAATATTTTGTTAAAATGAACCTTACCAAATTTTTTTCTAGTGGTAACAAAATTTTTTTGTAGCCACTGCAAAACTTTACTGGGGATAGCAAAATTTTTTTGTGGTCACTACAAAAAAATTTGGTAAGGTCCATTTTAACAAAATATTTTGCAGTGACTAATAAGTATTTTTTTCAGTGTGCGGTGCTTTTTCAGCATTCAAATCTTTGTGCATATATAATCTTCTATAGGGTAAAAAGTGTACAACTTACCTTTATCGTCAATATTACATCTTTGTCTCGTACAGGTGTGTTGTTGGCGAGAAGACCGCACGCCAGTTATATACTTGCTCCTAGTGGCTAGGGCAATGCGGATGTGCGTACTTTCTCGACCTTACAGCTTCCGCATTTCAAGGTCTCGAACGAGCAGGAGACATCCACCTAGATAGCAACTTAAAAAGTGAAGTTACTTTTTTACTTTGCACAAGAGATTGTAGTTTTATTTTTAATACTTAAATTTCGAAAGTTATATTATGTACTTTTTAATCTATGCTACTCTTTAGAAGATTACTTCAAAATTAAAACATTTAAAAATGTAATACATTGCTTCTTAATTGTTAAAAATAATCGTATTTATGTTAAATAGCTGTTGAAAATAACTGCTAGTTGTTCTATAAAAAAGCACTGCCCAGCGTCGCCTTCATTTGTTTATAGCCGCATACGGAACGGCAAATTATAAGACGTGACTTATCCGATACCATCTCAGGACGTTTAGGAATACGGGCGCGCATTAAGTCTCAGCCCTAGCTTTTCTGGGACCTGAGATGGTAGCACTTATTAATTACCTCGTGTTTAGGAACACCGGCCTAAGAGATTTGAATTATCGGGTAGTATATATTTGTCTCACTGTTATTTTATCCGATATATTTGAGCAGCATAAAGTACACATAAGTAAGTTCAGTCTGAAAAATACTTCTGGTATAAATCAATAATAATTAACGTTTTATGGATAAGTTCTCGAAACAAACTTTAAAAGAACATCTTCTCTAATGCTTTCAAGTCTAGTGGCCCAAGTCTACGTTTAAGCAACAATAAATCTTATTTTACGTGTAATATTAAGTCTGAATTTGATCATTTTGTAAAACGTTCTTTTTCTAACGCATCAGGGCACAGGATGCCAGGGAAAACCCTCAGTTTCGCAGCTATTTCGTACATCAGCTAAAACATTATAAAATAAGCAATTTCTTTTAGTGACGGTACTTACATTTTTTACCATAATAGCAACCATGAATCCTATAGTCTACTCTACAATATACAGATACTTAACGTTCGTGGTCACTTATCATTGTTCAAAGACTGTTCAAAGCACTCACAAGTAAAATAATACGTTTAAATGATTACATTTTTATATGTGGCTTGGCGAAGAGGAAACAGATACTAAAGAAATGAACGTAAGTTAAATTACAGTGTTGGCAAATAGACGTCGAATGAATAGTAAATCTTTAAATAATATTCAAGAAAGCATTACTTTAATCATAATCAAAGTCATTCTGTGAGTCACAACATAGAGTACAAATCGGAACATCGCTATATATGTATATGTATGTGTATATATACAGACATACACACACACACACAAGGAAAACCGTAAAGGTTCTTTTAAGATGTAAGGTGAATCCATTCAGAGTGAAAAAAAAAATTCTGATTGAGTTTCAAAGCCAAATGACGAGTCGCGAAGGTTTTGATTGCGAAGGCAGACCACTTCGTAAGTAGTAATCCTTCAAGCGATGCGCTAACGTTGAGAAAAAGGTACTTTCTTGGCTGTGCTGGTAGGGGCTTGGTGAATGACTGACAAGGTGGAGGAGGTAGTGGGGGTATCGGGAGAGCAAAGAAGCGAACAGCACTCAGCTTCTGTAAAATATTCACGTCTCTCGCCACGCTCAGCGTTCCAGCCCCTCACGCCGTCGTCTTTACGAGGAAGCAGGGGGGAAAAAAACTGTAGACGAGTCGATGAACGGTCTTGCTTTTGAAATCCCTGCGGCAGGCAAGACGGCGCTCCGCCTGTCCGCTTGGCACAGTTATTAAAAGCGACTCAGCAATCTCGCGACTTGCGGCTCCGGAGAAGGGAGGGGCTCGGAGACGAGAAGACGTCCGTCGTCGGAAATCCTCTTTGGCAAGCCAGAAGCCGACGTTTGTCGTGCGGGAGATACTGCTGGCGCGCTTCCGCTCGGCGATACACGAGGACTAGTAAGGGCTTAAGTCCTCAAGGTTTGCGTCGTGGATTACCCTCGTTTCGTTGCGAAGTCGTAGCCACGGACATTTGGAGCTGCTCGCTACGTCGTAAGGTAGTCCTTCTGGGTGAATGTACACTCGAAAAACAGTTAGTAAATGTGACGCGCGTGCATACAGTAGCTCTATGAAAGTAGGTATGATAGAATAGTTTCCCAGACATCCACGGTAACACTCCTGAACTATTTTTGTAAAACAGTCAAATGTATACTGGAGTTACCAGACTTGTAGTTGCACAACTTTCCATATTTACAAGGTGAAAGTATGGTAACTGAACTTTCTAAATATTTTATGAGGTTTTTTTTTACAGTGGTGACGTGTTCGAGGCTCACAAGTGCAGAAGCGGTAAGGACGAGACAGTACATGCGTCACTACATCCTCTAGCCTCTAAGCGCAAGTCTGTGAACTAGCGAACAGTCTGGCCACCGTCAATACTCTTGTATAGGCTTTAAGTGGCTAGCCTGGTATTTTCAGACGTATTATTAGACATAAAGTTTTATTGTACATTCTAATAACTTTTAAAAGATTCTTCGCCAAAATTTTCATACCTAAGATACTCAGAAAAAAAAAACTATTTTTCGCCTTATCCGGCCGTTAGAAAATAGGCTTTATTGAGTACAAGCGGCGAGCCTGAAATGGGTATGCACATGTGTAACGTACAGTAAATGATATTCTTTGCCAGCTATCTCTCATGTGTGATGAGAAATTTTCGAGTAATCTGGTAACAGCCGAATCTCCGCTACCAGCTCAGCGGATTGGGCAGACGACCACCTTAAGGGTAATCAAGTGCGTTTAGTATCGAAATTATATAACTCAGGAAATATATAAATAGTTTTGCAGAAGATACTTGAAAGTTAGATTTCCTAATACAAAACAATTTTAGCTCGCGTGAATTTCTCATAACGGTGCGTCGGAGTCAAAGTCTGCTTGTTATGCTGCCGTGAAAAAAAGTGAAAACCAGTTTACTCACCTAAATGAATTTATTCACAGTTAAATAACATACCTCATGCTACGTAATCAAATGTTTTAAAATAAACTCACAGTGGACAACTTTCGCATTTTAAAATTTGCTAAGTTTGTTAATTTTTGTATGTTTGTGATTTTTTTAAGATTCGAAATTTTAGGCCTACATTGTGGGTTTATAGATGTTACGTTACGTAACCCATGGCATGTTATTTCGCGATAAATTATTTCATTTCAGTAAATTTAATAGTTTTCACTATTTTGGGGCAGCGTAGTATGCAAATTTTAGTTTTCACTAACCATTATGAAAAAAAAAAAAAAAAAAAACTTTGCGATCTAAAGTTGTTTCGCAAGAGGAAATTATATTCACAAGTACCGTCAACAAAACCAACATTATTTCATTAAATCATTACATTATGATTTTATACCATTTGAACATCCTTGAGGTGGAGCTTTACAAGTCGAGTTGGAAGTACAGTATTTTATACTGTTTAGTTGTTTAGAAGTACTTATTAATTAGGTATCAATATGTCACTCTAGTATTATACATTACCTTGCTATAATCTAATAAATCATTAACGCCTGACAAATATTTATAACACAATTAGTCGGTTAATAATATATTTTTAATTATAAATATATTCTTACCTATACAGAGCCATCTCGGAATGCGTATGTAAGCACTGGTGAATAATACCGAAATAATTTTTATAGTGTTAAAACACTGTAAAATAATTTTATTATTAGAATTAAAAATATGTAATCTAAAAATAATGTTCTACGCTTGGCGGAAACCCCACATTAACGTAAATGAAATGTAGGTTAGGTTTGTTTTGGCTGATATACTCATCACGCACTCTATACGAATAACGAATGGTTTTGGGAATTTGCCAAATATCAAGTTTTTTCACTGATACACATATACAAATATTCCATATAGCGTCTCAAAACACCTCCGATCAGGTAGGGATTCCAAAAAGTGATTTAATTTATTTTGTGATTTAAAAAAAAAATAAGTGTGGGCTTGTAAAACGCGCATTATTATTTGTAGAGTCGCAAGACTTATCTTACCTGTACACCACAACCAAAAATTGTTATTCTATTTGCATTGGATTCTTTACAATGTTATTTACATGCATAACAGCTTTTGACTTTTTAGGAGATTGGTCGTTCTTATGTAGAACTCTTTCAGCTGTCCACGGTATTGTCGAGCAATAGAGCACGTCAAACGAGTCTGCAGCTAGGCCTATTTGGAGTCTTAGTCTGCGGCAAGTAGCTAAATAATAATTATTTTTTACACATTATTGTACATCGCTAAACATTTTTGTGCCAACATAGCCTTGAAAACACTGTAGTTTCATACGACGTTTATGACTAGGTGACATACATCTGACATAACGTAACTGTCTGCAGGCCAATAACAGGCACGAAATATTAAAATAGCGGAATTCTTATTGGCTTAGTCAAATAGGATAACAGATCTACGAGAAAGCGAAAGCCTGTAATGTTTTGAAAAGTTGAACCACGTTGAAACCCAGCAAACAGTAAAATTTTCCTGCTATAAACCATAATCTCTTACTATTTTGCATGTCTGAATTCATCAGACTAGTACAAGTCTCACATTCACATATAAATTAGAATATTTTTTACCTGCAGACAACTCAAAATAAAGATACCTGTTTCATGCAATGATAAAAACTCCTACGAAAGTTACTAACAATTCAGAAATGAATTGGTGAATGGTATTTGAGGAGGTAACAACCAAAACGAATCATGTCACAAAAAATTCGAAATAGAGTTATTGACGCAGGAGTACGCACGTTGGTCATTTACACATCCTGTTCAAACCTTTCAGGCAAAAAAAAAATTGTTGCAATGCTGGGAAATGGACTAAAAGTAGGGTTGTATGCAGATTAGATCATGTCCGTCCTCTAGTTCCAAGCAAAAAAAAAATTACGTCCCTAACAGCCAATCACAGGCATGTCGCTATGGTAACCATTCATAACAAAATCCCTCTGAGTGATTGTACCTCACATTGCAAAGTTTGTACATCAGAGTAATGTACAAAGGCGTAGACCAAGGAAACATTCGGCTTCCACGAGACCCAAGGCATTTACTGTTAGGTATGTGTTACCTACAAAATCTGGTGTAATGTTAAATGTTTGTAAGGCACATTTCATTTCTGTTATGCTTGTTAAAGGCACTCGGTTGAGATTTATTAACCTTAGCGTACTTAAAGGTGAACATATAAAAGAAAGGCGGTGAGGAGACCATACATCATCCAAGTCTACAGAAAATAAAGGAAATGTTCGTGCTTTTATTAAGAAACTGTAGGAAGAAATCAAAACTTTTTTATTTAGCGGCCAACCTCAGTATTGCAAAGCTATGGAGAATGTATAACAACACAAATGGAACTCTCAGGGTCTTATTATCAATGTTCCGGAGGATTTTCTCAGAGTTCAATCTAGGTTTCCGTTCACCTCCATCAGATGTGTGCAGTTACAGCGCTAGAATGAAATACCTGATCAAAACAACAACCGACGTAAAGAGAAAGGCTGAGTACATGCTAAACAAAAGAATTCACTGTGTGCGTGCATCCACGTTCTACAAAATAATGCGACAGGAGGATAAAGAAACAATGTCCGTTTGTTTTGACCTGCAACAGATACAGCCTCTTCCAAAGTCTCCCACACAGGAGAGCTACTACTCTAAACAAATTGGATTTTATGCTCTGTGCATTGTTGGCATTAAAGGAGAACATCCAGTGTTTTACACTTGGAGTGAAGATCAAAGTGGTAAAGGATCTGCTGAAATCTCTTCTGCTCTTTTACAATACTTACAACATTTGGAATTACCGCATGGCGTACATATTGTGAGATTGTTCTGCGATGGTTGTGGGTCACAAAATAAAAACAATATTGTGTTACATACTCTAATGTATTTTCTGCTCACATCAAACACCAAGATTCAAACAATACAGATGACATTTCCGGTATGAGGACATAGCTTCCTTCCAGCTGACAGAATTTTTGGTCAAGTAGAAAAACTCTTGCGAAAGCGGCAAACTATAACCAGCAAAGAAGAGTATTATGAAATCTACAGGCAAGTAGGAAGATTGAAAACCTTTGGTCAAGATTGGTGTACCCTCAACACAAATAAAATCTTTCTTCGTGCTTTCCTCGAATGCAAGGCATATCAGATTTGAAGAGAGTGTATATTACCAAAATTAATGACGCACGACACACTTCAGTTAAAGTCAGAGGACTGCAACATTTCCTTTTTGAATCTGATGCTGACCTGTGGCAAACTTTACGCAAGAAAGGATGGTCAGTGCAAAGATGTAGGGATATTGTCCTAGAAAAGATGCCATTGGTTCACCACATCTCACAGGACAAGAAACAAGATGTTACCAAGTTGCTGCAGACAATGTTTGGTGAAGATTGGGAAAGTGATGAAACTCTTGTATGGTACAAACACATTCTGTCAGCAGACAACCATGAAGAGATTGGTGAAGACGGACATGCAAATGAGTGTGAATGCTTGAAAGACGATGTGGGTGTTCGTGTGTGAGAATAAAAAGATGACAGTGAAGACGTAATGACAATGAAGCGTTTTTGTGGGAAGATAAGCACACTATTGTAGAAAATGACATGTCATTGAATACCAGTTAGGACTAATGTTTATTTCTTTGTGATAATATCAGAACAATGTTTTATTTCCTTTATTAATTTAAGTACTTACTTTTTTCTTAGTAATTGTCTAATTAGGCTTATAATTGTTTATTTTGATCCTTAGGTTATTGTATGTGCTTCAGACAAATGGCATTATGTCCTACAATGCTCCAGTCCAAATGTATCATGTCCAACCTGTCCAGCCGAATAAGATCATGTCCAATATTAAAATCATTATTTTTCAAGAAGTAAGCTATTAAGATTTGCGAAATGTACTACATTTGTATTTCTTGACTTTGCTTTACCACTACACACTCTGAAAAATGGGATATATTTTTGTATTTAAGAGAAAAGAGTTTTTTGCATCTCCTGTAAACTTGTATTTGTGTGACATGATTCTTTTTGGATGTTGCCTCCTCATTTTGAGTAACGGAGTTGTTACATTTCTGAGGAAAATGGGAGTTGGCACCATTTGTTTGATTTAAAACATTTTCAAAATACGTCTTCACTGGTACGATCATTATCCTCGTCGTCAGTGTGTTGACTGGCAGGTTTGTACGCGATAGTTCTCCATTTTATCCTTGCTCAGGCTTGGATGTGTTGCTGTCTCTTCACATTACTTTACCATTATCGGCTCTTATAAGCGTTCAAGTTGGGAAAAATATGATTTTGTATTTGTATGAAATAGCGTAAGTTTTGTAGACATTACTTGTGAGTATAGTTTTATCTCACGAAAAAAAATTAGCTCAGACAGTTTTCCCAAAACAGCATTTCAAAGTCAAAATGTGCATAATTTTACTTCACACAAAACTTGAAATACAGTAAACATTATCAAATGAAGAAAAAAAAATCACATCAAAACTACTTGTCGCGCTCTACGGCTCGAAGCATATAAAGACACACTATAAAAGATTTTGTGGTTAAAAAATTATTAAAAGGAACAAAAAACTTGCAAGTTTTAGAATTTTTTAAAAATACAAACATTTTTGTATATTTTATTATACATGCTGCAATCAGTAGATCGGAACAATTAGTTACAATCAGATTTATTTCACTTCATGATGTTTATTGGTTTTCAAGATTTGTATGGAGAAATAATATGTAAAATTTTAATTTAAAATGCCGCTATGGGAAAACTGTCTGCACTAATTTTTTTTGTAAGAGAAAAATATATTCACAAGTAACGTCTATAAAACTGACACTACTTGATACAAATATAAAGTTGTAATTTTGAACACCCTTAATGGGTCCGCCTACCTCACGCTTCAAATGCGTTGTTGTGTTTTCGTAAACCTGTATTTTCAACTAAACAGTTCCGCGTGTGCTCATTGTGCCAACGTACGAAAATAACACTACGTTCATTAAAAACATTGGTTCTAAGCCCTCTAACATGGCAGAAAACGGAATTTTCAGACTGCCGCACATCAAAATATATTATCCGGATGTGTGTGAAACCCTGATATTGACATGTACTGAACTTTGCTACAGACTTTCGACCAATAAAATTATATGGTCACCGCTTAGTGCCCCATAGTTAAAACAGTTCGGCGAGAACCTTCAAGCTAGTTCAGAGTTAGGCCCGTTGAAGCAATACATTTGATGCGCGTTTCAAGGTCCGCCATATATCCACGTCATTTCTGAGCCTCTAACGCGCAGGTGGACGGGGCCCTTAAGACCCCGTTAAGAGGAGACTTCGACTGGCTCATGGACGGCGTTGCAGTGTGTCTAGCACGTTCTTTTTGACGCGAGAGCGCTTAACTTATTCATATTATGTTAATATACGAGAAGGACACATACTTGAAACTATGCTTCTATGTTTTCAAAAATTCAGCACGCTTGTTAGAAACATGATTTTCAGGGGCCTCTCGAAATGGCAAAAAACTTTTTTTTTTACTGGTGTAACTCAAAAAATATTACTTGAACTCGTAAAGTGCAAAGCGAGAGGCATGCGTCGGTATTTACCTCATACTCTTCAAAAATAAAATATTTTTGTCACCGCTTAAAGTCCTGTAGGAAAAAGACTACAAGGAAAACCTTGCACGCCAGTTTGGCGCGCTGCGAATAGAGGCGATATGCTTCTCGTACAGCGTGGGACTTTGGCTCTTATCGCTACGCTGTTCACACGCGTCAAAGATGGAAATTTGACACAGCTCGAAAACCCTTCTTAAAAGGCAGTAACATCCTCTCACTTCACCTTTCAATAAGGGAGACATCACTCCCACACGTTGATCAGTTATTGAACGAACGCCTGTCGGAAGAAGCTCTGTATACATTGCTTGATTGTCTGCGAAGACTACCAATTTAAGGGAATGTGTATCTTGCAACCACCGTTTCCAGTGACAGCACGAATCGACCCCAGCTCACGGACCCCAGGCGTGCCTGCCAAGACCGTACTATTTCCATTGCAAATATCTAAACATTGCTGGCTACAGCTGACCATACTAAAGAGGACATGACTCGTACAGCAAAAATTTTTAAGATTCCTTCTGATAATTTATCACCATTGTAAGTGAACTTGTACAATCATAACAAATACTTCAAACAAGTCAACACAACTACACGCCAGGATATCGTAGATCAACTAGTACAATGACACTGAATTTGTTTGACCCGAATCAATACAGTGTACCCTCCTGGATATTCTTGCATATTTCTCATATTTTTTTTAATGTATTACCACAATCGAGACCCAGGAGTCATTAACACTAATCCTTCTCGAACTCAAAGGACGTGACGCTATCGCCAAGTTGAATATGTTGAATATTTTTCGGGTTACCACTGCTAGAGATGATGGTATAACACGAAAAATAGTTGGGCTAAAATAACCTTTCAAACACTGCAGTTTCTTGTGACATGTATGATTGGGTGATAGGCCTATACAACTGACACAATTTAACTGTCCGCAGGCCACTAACAGGCACCAAGTACTTAAATAGCGGGATTCTTATTGGCTCAGTCAAATAGGGCAACATATCTACGTACATGGGAAAGCTTGTAATATTTTGAAAGCTGAACGTACATTGAAACCCAGCATATGGTCAAGTTTTCCCGCAATAAACCATCATCTCTGACAATTGCTGGTTTTCAAAGTAGAGCAAAGAGTTTACTGCCACGAGACCGTACCAATAGTTCTTAAGACAGACTTGCCCTGGCGTACTCGCAGTCGAATGAGTGCTCCAGACACAACTGACGTTCACCGTTTTGGTGAGACGAGACAAAATCCAGGGCAATACCGTACGGTACTACAAACATAAGCTTGGGATTATTTGTAATCGTGGCCGAAGGCCAATTTCGCCGCGTTCCTGCTTCCCCGATCCACTTGTTTGCGAACCTCGACAGCCCTATCATCGATTCACAGGTCGTCAACATCCGTCTTCCAATTCTTTTTTTTTTCTGTTATAAGTGACTTACAGCCTTCGTCCACGGCAAATTGTAAGAATCAATACTAGAAAAAACAATTAAACAATTAGAATCATTATCCATAAAACAAGAAATTCCATTAAACTATAGGAACTTCCAGAACATCACAAACACGTAACATCCCAACACAGGAACCAAAAAACCGAATCGCTCAAGGCGATGGCTACTGGAGAACTCTACTTCTCTTCCAAGGCAACTTCCCTGCTCACACGTTCGCTCCCAAGGTCGCGCATGTAGAACTGTTGGCCTGCTCAAAGGTGCCAACTTAAAACTACTAAACATACAAGCAGCTACATATGGTACCAATTTACAGAACTACTGCTGCTCAGTGACCATCGGTCACAATCTCAGTAAATAAAAATCTTGATGGACCGGCCAGTGACAGCTCGGCATTCGGAGAGTTTACGTGGACGACTCTACAGCCGCGGGTGTTCAGGGAAATGCAGTTGCCTCGAGTGATATATCGCTGTTTCGCCGGTAAATGTGCAGGATATTGCACGAGCCTTGATGTATGTGTCCGCGGAAACATTTGTTTCCCTCTGGGCCCGTGCGACCGACGTTACTGCTAATTTATGCGCGCCAAATACACTACATATATTTACTCATCGCTTTTTGTCTGTTCGAGTATTTTTATCCGGAAACCGAGCAAAATGGGCCATTGATTGCATTTCCGAGTTACATATACGTATTTGATTTGAAATCCTACAAATAATGTTCGGCAATTTTCCTATCGTTTTCGTAAGGCCATGCACACCAGTTTCCAATTTTTAGCGAAACTATTTTTTTAACGCCTAAATGAGAACAGATATCAAAAATCTGTCTAGCAGGTCTGTTTCAAATCGTCTTCTATATGTTGAGTGATATTTTCAAGGCACTAAATACTATAGTATTATCTAATTATGTAACTATCGAAGTTCTTGTTAATTGTCTTTTTAGTCAAATCAGTATTATTTCTTGGTGTGAAAAAAAAAATAACTGTCGTGACAAAATCTATTTTAAACAAAACTGCCAGACAAATTTTTGATATCTGCTCTCGTTTAAGTTTAAAAAAAAATATTATCTCAACAAACAGTAGAAACTAATGAGAATGTCCTTATGCTGACATAAATGTTTAGAAATTAAAATTTTAAAATTGTCAAATATTTGTCACTGCATTTAACTTGTAAAACATCAGGAACCTTCAAATCGAGTAAAAAAAATACTACCAATTCTGACCAACAAAATGTTCTTACCTACTTTGATTTTTTAACAAAGTTAATCTTTTACCGCCAACGTTCCACGTACCGCATACCGGGGTTACTATGACCATTTTCGGGGTTACTTCGACCATTCAACAAATTCGTTTTTCGGTTTTCTGGTAAATAATCAGATAATCTGAGCCAAGCATTTTAAATAATTCCCTTGAATCATTCGTCATTAAATAATACAGAAACCAAAATTTTGAGTGGTCAAAGTTACCCCGCAAGGTTAAAGTAACCCCGGATTACGATAATCAAGCTTCACAGCGGTGCTAGTTATTTCTGCTTTCGTAGTCTTAAATATGAATATGGATGTTTTACAGTAATTATTACTAGAGATACGTCAATTTCTCAAATACATTCCAGGTCAGGTTGAACACCAAAAATATATACTTCATTATCACGTGTGTGATTAGCTGGCAGCGGTCACGAAACGCTTTTGACTTCTGAAAGCCAGTAATGATTCTTAGAACTATCGCTTGTAATGTCGTAAGCCAATGAATAACCGACTGTATCCAGAGCGTGTACAGGATTGAGCAATCTAGGCTACTGCCAGATGAATCCGCGAAATTGACGTACCTCTAACTATTAGTAGAGCCACGATTTTATGGCGAAAAGTTTTTTGCAACATTTGGTTTCGATGCGTCATGTGCACACCTGCAACTCTGCTACATCGTTTGTGGTTGGATGATTTTACTCTCGCTGGCCTTGGCAAATTATAGACATACAGACTCGCAATAATCTTATTCTGATTGGTGCAGTCAAATGAGAAACGTGTCTGAACATAGACACGCTGCCAATAACCTTGAAACAGAATTGCCGATGTGCACGTGAGACACTGAAACAAAGTGGGGCAAAAATCTTTTCGCGACAAAATCGTGGCCCTAATTATTAGGCATGATAATCTTGGTTCGAAATTTTTAAGAACGTATAAACATGTACAATACACTTCATCCTACATATTACATAATGAAATAGTAGGGTGACTATTGAACGTCGCATAGGGACGAGTTGTCGGCAAGATGACTGTATGCTAGTTCATTGACTTGCGCCTAGAGGCTGGGTTAAAGGCGTGATGCTTCTGCTGTGTCGCCCTTAGCTCCCCGCAATTCTTGGACTCGCGAAATAATTATATTGAGGCGGCCATCTTAGGGCGATGCTCACCTGTTTCTAATTTTTTTGCGATAATGATATTCGTTTAAGCCGAGCAGTTGTATGACAAAACTGAAGAGCAGTTTGGTTTAAGATATTTTTGCCGTAACAGGTATTTTTCTCAAGACACGAAATTATACAGTTTATACTAAAAAGCCAACTAACCAGAATTTAATTAATTATATATTTAACTAAAATTAGGTTTTACTGTCATAAAAAAATGTTAGGGAACATGGAGATAACCATTTCAAGAAACTAAATTGCTTAAGACATTTCTGATATCTCATATCGATAAGATTAAAAAATATTTATCACAAAACAAGTAGCAACAAAGGAACATTGCCTGAACATTAAAAAAATTTTCTTCGTAAAATATAAATTAACAAACAGCGATAATTATAAAAAAAATTCGCTGACTCTACAATGCAGTAAATTGCAAACATATATTTGCTGCCAAGTTCAAAAATCAAGGTAGTGCTTCTCCATTTTCTTGTATGTTGCGGCCATTTACACAAATTTTCACAATGAATTTTTTTTTTTAATTTTACATTATGTTGACAATTGAAGAAAACTATTTTTATTATATACCTGATTCAGTGATATCCGGTCCAAAGTTTTTTTTGTAAATAACCCAAAAATGTGAGTCGTATATTCCCTTTTAATTAATAGTGTATAGTTCTCTTCGCCCGCATTCTCCATTTTAAAAGCATTTTGAAGCTACGATGACGAATGCAGTAACTGGTTGTAAATTTATATGTGGGTGGAACACTTTCTATTTTTTAGGAGAGGAGGGGGTTCAAATTTACTTGACAACTATGTTGTGTATCATTTATTTGATGATATTATTGACCATTGATCACAATTATGATAGTATGTATTTAAGACTTTGGCAGAATTCACTGGACAAGTCACCATTTCCTCGTTAATAACTTTGACAGTTATAAAACCAAGTTGGGTAAAGACACCAATTTTGTGATCCTATGTTGTACTCTCTTGGACATGCAAAGTTCTGGAAACAGTAGGTCTACAACGTGCATAGTTAAATATCTAGACTGTTTCAATTTCTCACAATTCAAAATTTTCCTTCCACACACATATGAATATTCAAACTGCTGCCATACGGTGCCGTTACAATGTTTTTTTACTGATATCATTTTGTGTGCAGTGAGTGTCAGCCATTAACTTTGCTGCAGAGAAAATGTAACACATATGCATCACTGTATACTACCTATGCTCTGTATCGCTATGCCCAAACATTAGTACGTTCTGTACAAAACTGTTGGTCTTTAGACAGTTACTACGACAGAGCCATTTTTATATACACACACAGCCATTTTTATACTCACTAACCTGTGACATTCAAATATTCTGAAGGTGAAAATTTATGAAATTTGATGGTGGTCACGCCTGTAATTTTCATAAGGTTAGAAGATGTCAACAAGTGTTTCCTATGGCTTTATTCTCGCATGAACGCATAACTATAATCTAAATTATATAATTTTACGCCATTTGTAAAATTACTGTTTTACAAATCAACTTGCATTATAGGTTTACGTGCAAAGTGTAAAGTGGCCTTAAAATGTGATTTTTTGTATCAAAATCACACACAGAGCTAGTCTGTGTTTTCTGGCGAAAGTCGTATGTATGTACACACACACCTATATGTGTGTGTGTACAAACATCGTGTTAATTAAAGTATGTTACAAACTTTGTGAGATGACTTGTGGTAAAAATTACATATAGTTAGGTAGTAAAATTTTTTCGTTGGCGCATGTTTTGAGGGTGCGATTCTCGTTTGTAAATTTAATTCAGCAAAAGAATTTTGTCAACATATCCTAAAGTAATGTAAATGAGAGAATTAATTTCTGTGCTTGGTTTATTAGTAACAATATCTGCAATCTGTGCAAGTAAGTTGTCAAAGACATTTCAATATGAGGTTGATCACGTCGTTTTTCGCCATAGATTGATATAAAATGTCACGGTTTGGTGTGTAAATCCTCAATGAACAAAATACCTAGCCTAGTCGCAGTCGCAACACCCACCGAGTCAACCGTTTTCGAGAAAATTGAAAATAGAAAATGTGAATACCGACAGGTAGGCAACACGCGATACACATGATATTTAAATGAACATTTCGGTTGTTAGAGATGAATGGATATAGAACACGAGTGTACACGTGCACAAAGCGTTAGTCTGTAGCCGTAGCTCTGTGTAAGTTAATAACACGTAAAGAAGTATGCTTCGAGTTTTTAAAGATATGTGTCAGCTAATGTAATGGTGATACTAGAAGATCGTACCACGAGGGGACTAATGAAATTCATTCTGTGAACTGTATCGAAAGATGTGCTAATAATAGCTACAAATAATGTATAGAGACAAAAGCGCTGATTATGTGACATTAAATAGCCGACATTTATTTACTAACGATATCAGTGTTGTAGCATCAATACGGGTTGTTGATGGTGCGCCTCACGGTGAATAACCTACGTAACGCTGTGTGGAATTACACACCCTCAAAAACAGGCCAAGTAATGCGTTCTTACATTGAAACGAAAACGATCATGTTGCAACTTGCATGACAAAGGCACGTGTAAATAGTCAATGATTGCGCTGGCTCACATTAAGGCCTTGTTAAGGAGTTTTGCAGTGATTTCGAAAATATTTTTTTATTGCTACCTAATACTCATATCAAAATTTCGCGGCACAGTTTTGACACTTATAAGGTATAATTTGTAGCTGAATTTTTTTTGTAGAAATTATACTGGACGGTTTTTTAGATTTCATTACCCAAAATACCACGTTTTTCGTCGTGAAAATAAGCAAAAATGAAGGAAATAATTTTTTTACTGGCGAATGGTACATTATTTTTAAAAACGCGTCCACAGTATTGTGCATCATGTGATTGAACAGTGACTCAAATTTTTTTCAAAACTTTTGGTTTAAAAATATATGAGTTATTGGCACCAGTCTGAAGAAAACTCGGAAACAAGCCTTTAAGGGCCGTATTACACTAGGCCGCCAGGTGTCGTTGCTCGTCGTTGGGCATTGAGTGTTATGGAGCCTATTATATTAGGGCAACCAGTGGCGTCGCCACCAACGGGCAGCTGACTGGCTGCCATGCCCCGCGACCACTTCGGCAGCCACGGGTGGCGGAGAGTTGTGGCGGGGCATTGTATCATGCCGAGATTATTACACTGGGCTGCCAGGCGGCACTGCCAGTCCCGCCACCACTTGGTTTTACCACCGCGTGATCAGTATATTGTGCACTAGTGAGGAGAGAACATGTTCGACGACAAGTATACGTATCAGCTCCTCCTTGTTCTGCTAGTGAAAAGTAGAAGGCGAAGGGAGGAAAATGATGCAATGTACATTCTATGTTATCATTACGGGAAGCAAAAGGGTTGTACTATACTGTTTTTCATGAACTGTGTTCAGACGAAAACAAATTTGTTAATTACTTTAGAATGTCTACCTCGTCGTTCTTTGAATTGTAGTCGTTAATAAAGCTGATATTACTGGGAAAGAAAAGAAAATGAGAAAGTGTATCACACCTGAAGAAAAACTCGCAGTCAGTTTGGGGTAAGTAAACCTGTAAATTGCATTTTAAGTCATGAACTTTAAAGCATTGATAATTATTAAGTAACGTTGAAAAAAGTTAAGTATTTTAAAAACATGAACTAGTATTTTAAAAACATGAACATCGTAGTTCAATTTTTTTTTTAACAAACATCTTATCGTATGTTATGTCGAAGATTAAAATGATTCTAAGTATGACTAAATCTAATAACACTTGTTTCCAAAACGTAATAAGAAATAAATAGTTGAACATGTAGGCCTATATGTTGAGTACTTTTTTACGAATATACTCTGCACATTTAACAGAAAGGTCCACTCATTTGAGTATCAGAATCTTCATATGATGAGACCAAATTGTCTGTAAATGGAGAAGAATGTTTGGGCATATTTGCATCTCGGCTTTTTTAAAATTGAGTCTGTAAATAATGAACTTGTTGATTCACTAACCCTGGCTGAGTTATTGTTTGCTTTTGTATAATGTTTCGTTCCATCGGACGTTGTTACTTGCACTGTATTGACAAAGGCTGTTGTTTCAGAGAATATTGTAGCATTGATGGTAGTGGCATAGGCTTGGAGAGGTACACTATAACCCACCTGCTGCCATCCTTGCTGTACAGGTATTTGAGCAGCAGCTACGAGAGAAATAATGTCGGCCCAGATTATAAATTTGTTTTCAGCATGTACTTTATGGATCTCGCTTAACATAGACATGAGAAACAATTTATCCTCATCTGTTTCATGGGATGTGCGAGAGTGCTCTTCCGATGCAATCTTTTTCTTTAGAACTTCAATTAGCTCATGGTCGTTGTTGGTACGGTTTTTAGAGTTGTATTTTATTAAGTTGCTACATGTAGGCTCACCATCATACGACGTTGGCATATCATCTGCTTCTTCAATCACGATGTGTTCTTCGCCCACGTTTGGAGTAGTCATTTTTACTGCAGTTTCTTGAAAACGTTGATTTTCGATATATGAGTACTGTTTTTTCCTGGTTGCAGCTGAACCGCTTTTGACTCCCTTTAACCGAAGAAGTTTGCTCGTGTAGCATGATCGTATGAATTTCCACTTCTTCTCTACGAGTATCACTGAAACAAACCAAGCGAACAAAAATACAATAGAGAGAGAATAGTATATGTAGATGTACCTGTACACATATTTAAATTACTGATATTGGTACACTATGTGAGTCTTTACGAAAAAACGAACTTCCGCACTGTATTGGAGCCCTTGACGGGAAACATATACGATTAATCAAGCCTACAGTAAGTGGTTAATTTTAATACAACTACAAAAACCTTTTCTCCATATTGCATTGCTACTAGCTATGTGTGATGCCGACTACAAATTCATTTTCTTTGATGTGGGTGAATATGGTAAGTCGGCAGATTCCATTGTATTTCAGGAGAGTATTTTTAAGAAAACTTACTCAGAGAGTTTTAAATATTCCAGATGCTCAATCGCCTTTCCAGGGCTTCGAAGAGCCTATGCCGTTTGTGACTGTTGGGGATGAAGATTTTGGTTTAGCAACTGAACTACTTAGACCTTATTCAGGTAAATGTTACAATTAAAAATAAATAAAAAGCGTGTATACAACTACCGACTCAGCAGAGCACGAATGTATGTTGAGTGTACGTTTGGAATCCTGTCCAATACATGGACCATTGAATGTGAACCTTCCTTTGTGCGAGTCCTTAGTACGAGTTTGCTGTGTTTTGCAAAACTTTGTCAGAGAACGTGACGGCTTAAAAATTGAAGATACCTTGTAATTCGAAGGTTTATATGAGTGGAATGACGACTGCCAACCACCAACAAAAAATGCAACAGAGCTCAGAGACATGTTATGGGATTATTTTGTCAGTGAAGCAGGAGCTGTACCTTGGCAAATTGAGAAAATCTAAATTTAAATGAACTCAATAGCAGAACTGCTCAACCAAAAAACTAATGCTGTTTTACATAAATTACGTTTAGTGGTTATAATCTACTTAGTGTTGTAAATAAGTTTATCTAGAACTAACCACGTGCGGTTTTGTTTACAAAAACAAACATGAAAATGACTGCTGTTTTGAAAATGTTTATCGTGTTTTTTACTTTTTACCCCCTTATTAATTGTCAAGAGAAACATTCATAACAAATATTTGTTTCGCTATTTAAAGCAGCAATTCGATCTACAAAAAAACTTATTTCATAAAACAAGCCGGATGACTTTCTGGATTCGCAAAACAGAAGAAAGAGTTATTTTCTTTGTAGTGTTTATCTCATTTCCAATTAAAAAGCTACGCATTTTTTAAAATATATACTTGTTTTTTTTTTACCAAAACGCTCCTTTAACTTAGATTTGAAGCTACAGATCGTTTACTTGATAGCCGCTAACATATACAAATAAGGAGACCAGCTTTCACAAAAAAAAAAATAGGTGATATAGTTTAATTAGGGTTGAAACTGTCACATTTTGTTATAATGAAAATAAATGTGACACAAACCTTGAGGTAATGAAACTGTACTGTTAAACGACTTCACATAACAATAATATAATGCTTCATCACTTACTGAGGTAATTTATCTCAGCCAAGGACCGCCGCTCGAAATCCGGTAGAAATGTACATATAATTTAATTCCAAGCGTTCAGTTTTACTTACTTATTACTGTAAGCTTCAGAAATGGCGTTCCAAATTGCGGATTGTTGTTAAATTGTACAAATGGAATCTTCGGCATTCACTTTGGTGTACAATAACTTCTGGCACTCATTCAGGTCTTCTTCTTCCTCCTTCTTGCTTTTCCCTTCTGCCTTGTCTGCACTTTCATTTCCACTAGTTTCCATCGTAACAATCTGCAGTTCACTAGAAATACTGGCGTACAAACTTCACGTAAATTATAAGAAACGTCTAAATAGTGCGCAGTGAGAGGAAAACAGAAACCAGACTGCTTGGGACGCGAGAACTGAACGTGACTTCGCCAACAGTTTCCAACCTCCTGCCGCCAGCTGAGTCACCGGTGTCGCGGCCGGCTGCACCGCCTGGCGGCCTAGTGTAATACGGCCCTAACATTACTTTCGTGCGGAAACTGTTTGCCACCTTACTGTTACGTAACGAGTGACGTTTGTGAGGTTAACTTGTTGCAGTCTTATTCCCATGCAAAACTATTTCCCCGCAAGAAACGTGCACATGCGTTATTCAAGGCCACACACAGTCAGCAGATGAATGGGTCGAAACCAGACACAATTTCAGTCGCTCAGTGACAATGGATGAATACAAACCAGTGGAATTGACCGACATGATCTTGATTTATGATAACGTAAAGTGCACTGAAATATTAGCTGCACGATTGTATCACGCAAGATATCCAAACAGTCGACACCCAGCGCGTACAATGTTTGCAAGAATCTTCAATCGTCTGCGAGATACGGGAAGTCCCTTACCAACGTTTCTCAATGGACGACTTTAAAAGAAGCGGAGCTTCATTCAGTTGTGGGAAACAATTCCTATCTCCATGGATACCGCAGTCGAACATGACATGTATTTACCTGTTTGGCTTCACATGTCCCGGATGAGATGTACGTCAAGAAAATTGATTATTTGTTTGGAATTTGCCGCTTTTTCAGGTAAACATTAATCTTATGTATTTGCGTATCTTAACCATGAAATTTGAAACTAATATTTTTTACCCTTGCGTGCAAATCTATGAATGCGCAACATTTTTGCTTTCTGCAATCACCAACTAACAAATCAGCATGTTTGTAAACAAGCTTTGTTTCGCACAGTACTTTTCCCCTGCGGTGACGTCAGGGGGCGTGTACTTCATGTCGTCCATTGTGGTGTGCAGGCGACGAAGCGTACACCACACTTTGAAGATAATGTTCTGATCAGTCATCCATCAACCATCAACCAGCACCCATGACATCGCACGTGCACCGGATGCATCTTGCGTGACGGTGGGGAATGTGTTTCATAAGCAGCAACTTCGAACCTACCACCCACGTCGTCAGCAAGTACTACAGCCACGTGACTTTCCACCAAGCTATGAGTTATGTACTTGGTTTCTGCAGGACAGCACGTGAGGCTGACGTTTCTAGGCGTGTTCTGTTTACAGGCGAAGCCTGTTTCATACTACGTGGTTATTACGACAGTCGTGAGTGGACGAACGAAATCCCACATGCAACGGTCGTAACACTTTACCAAGAAAGGTTTTTCATCAACATGATCAATTAGTAGGACCATACATGTTACCAGCTCGCGCTGATGGCTATTCGCACCAGCGCTTCTAACAATACACAGTTCCCGAATTACTGGAAGTCGTACCACTTGCGACACATAACCACATGTGGCTACAAGACGATGGGGCACCATATCACACAATGCTCGTGCTGTTCCTGAGTAACTGAACCAAGTATTCCTAGAGCGGTGGATATGTAGGGGAGGCCCTGTCGAGTGGTCTGCGCGCTCCCTTGATTTGTCAACCCTTGACTTCTACCTGTTGGGACACGTGAAGAGTCCAGTCTACGAGACTGCGTTGGACACGATGTGAAAACCGGCGAAGTGATGCGAAGGGACGCCAACATTCTGCAGCGTGTGCAGTGTGTTACGTTTACCCAAAAATACTTCTATCAGTTGTTTAGTACCGGTAAAGTATTACGTAAAACATACATTATTAAATTAAATTGTAAAATATGATATTCTGACAGTGTAAGTAATATTCACAGAATAAATATCAGGTACGTCTTTAATTTACAATATATACAAACTATTACAATACATTTACGATGTTATTTACAGAGGGAGGCAAGAATAGTTAGAGACACTCAGTTTAGTTACGACGATGACAGTCCCACCTTGTTAATGATACCGAGGCTGATGTAAGGAAACGTCCACGGTGATCGGCACGTAGTAGATCTGGACGTTGTGGTACATCTTGGTAGTGAAGTGGTCCTGGCGACGATATGATGCAGACAGACCTCGTAGGTAGAGTAACACGCCCCTTTATCGCGCCCTGTGTGGCAACTCGTACCGCTGTTGGAGAGGGAAGTTCTGCCTTGCAGTTTGCAGCAACTTATGTTTAATATTATGGAGTTCCTGGCCGGGTGGCCTGGTTACTGATCGCTGTGTTAGAACCAGGGTTACATGGTTCATAACAAGTGGTCCTCACAGAGGCGTTGCAATGTCTGTATTAATGAAGGTGGCCAGGCATTCGAGCATCCGCTGGGAAGTTATTGTACACATTATGAGTTACACATTCCAAATACATTTTATGTTCAAAATATATTACAGTTCATCACTAAATAGCGTGACATTCATTCAAATCTCCTGTGTATCGTGTTTTGCCTACCTGTCAGCATTCACATTTTATAAATTTTCTCGAAAACGGTTAACTCGAGAGTGTTGCGACAAGGCTAACTTTTGAATCCATTGGAGTTTTACGCAACAAACCGTAGCATTTAATATCCATAAAATGCAGTGACAACTAAATCTATGACGAAAAACAGCGTGACCAACTTCACAATTTAATGAAGGCGACATGTGTTTGACACGTTATTTGCACAGATTGCAGATATTCTTACTAATAAACCACACCCAGAAATCAGTTCTTTAATTTACTCTTCTTTAGGACCTGTTAACAAAATTGGGTTGCCGAATTCAGTTTTCAAACGCGAATTTCACCCTTAAAATATGCACCTACGAATCATTTGTACTATATAACTTTATCTCATTTTCTACCAGTAATCATCTCACGAAGTTTATAACACGCTGTATGTGTGTATATATGTGTGCATGTTATTGCTGTTATTACGGATTCGCAACAACAGTGGCGTTGCAAGATGGTGGTCAGTGGATGTTTGCTAATCGACAACCCGACACAACGAGGGGGATGGCAGCAACAATAGTAGGCCAGGAAACTGATTACTTGAGGAGGTGCGTCTTAACACCTTACCTAACACTCTCGTAAAACTCCTTGATTCAGCAGGGATCACTCCGCCCCTTGGAATAGCGGGAAGCCAACAATAGGGGAGGATTCTGTTGGCTCTGGAGGGGTGCGAAGAATGGTATATTGACATCGAGCTAGGGCCTTGGGGAGAGAATGTTATTCTCCGACCGCGACTGCACTCGCCGACTTAGAGTTCGAGTCATGGGGACGACCTTCAGCGACTAAGAATGAGCATCGTTATCTAGGGACTTTTCTTCCTCTACCTTCTCTTTGGTTTAGGGGAGGTAAGCAATTCTTTTTAACCTATACTGTCTCACCCTAATTTAAATCTTCCATATCCTTTTATTATGTTTTCTCAAAGATTATTATAACTTCGCACAGTTCTCTCTGTTTAAATTCCAGGCTATAACTTATAAATTAATCACTTTTCTAATGGTTTTTGTTAGCACTGGAAACATTTTCTGTCATGTCAAAAAATGAATATGTACTGCATAATTGTATTACCTATATTACTTTTGTATCCCTGTAGTACATACAGTCTGTCTGCGAAATGTGTACATATATTTTAGTGAGCGATACTTGTGTAAGTAATTTTATGCCAACAAAAAACGAACAAGAAGAAGTAAATTTCAACTAATATTATATTTTCTGTTCATTAAATACGTTATTTAATCTACCGCATTTTATAATTTCAGTAGTCAAAAATGTCAGCCAACTATTCTCAAACAAAAATGTAAAACACAACACTTAAAATAATTAAAGGATTTGTATTGATTTTGTAACGTGTAATTTTAGGGATTAATTTAAAACATTTAATTGTAGATCAAAAATTTAATTTGAAAATAAAAGAAGGCGAAGTGAATTGAGACGGAATCTGTTATCTGAGGGCAGAGCTTTGTAGGATGCTCGACACTGATTGGCGGGAGGCACCATCTCGTGACCACAGGACTGGGAGGGTGGTTTGCCGCCAAGACAGGGAAGAGCCGCGATGGAGAAAGTGGGTCGAGGCATTTGGCCGCGGACGTCGAGGGAGAGTGAAGGTCTCCAATTTTCAACTATTTGTTTCGAATATCAGGGGCGGCGGTAGGCACCCCATGATATCATTCGTCGCGAATAATATTGCTAAATAGTGAAACTGAAAACAAAGACGGGCGGTAGTAGGCACCCAGAGTATGTGAGGTTCATTTTCTTCAAATAATTAAAAATCAGTATTTTATTGCACGCCCTACGAGAGCAGTTCACGATAAATTCACTGAGCCAGGAAACGAACATTCAGTCTTTTTTTTTATTGCCGAGATAGATAAACCCCGTGTTACCTGTGTGGTACTGACGAGGAACGTCGTAATTTGTAAGATGCAGACTTGTATTTTCGTATTACATTTTCTCTACATGAAAAAAACTTGCAGAGAAATTCTTTACTTTCACCAAAAATTTTCTACTTATTTAATCGACAACAGAATAGACATTTTCGAGATGTTATTTAATGTGAGTATTAATTGTTTTCTCACGAGTTCTATTCCCGGTTTTGAACATCCTGATTTCGGTTTCCCATGGGTTTCCTGACTTCACTCCAGGCGAATGCTGTAAAAAAAAAGGCGATGGCCAATTTCTCGCCCAGATTCCGTGTTTGTTTACAGTTGTGCGTAACCTTCTCTAACGACTTCGATTTCGTCTAGCAACTTATGAGTTATTTACACGGTCTATCGCAAGAAATATTCATCACACGAAAATGAAAACTAATTTGCGAGTACAAAAAAAATTTTTGTGTGATGTTAAATTTTTGGAAGCACGAGGTTTGGTTTTTATTATGTTTATTATGGAATGGGCTTACTTTTTAGTGTCCGTTACTTTTTCTTTTAGTCTGAACTTCTAATATCATGATGATTATTTTTCTTTGCTTGGCACTTGCAGGAAGACGTGTTACATGTTGAGGAACTTCGTTGATTCATGTTCCGTCTTACATATTTCTATCTTCACTCAAGAGTGGGTAGTACTATGTGTTGCAATTTATATTTATATTGACGTTAATGTTTGTAAGGTTCCTGTATACTGAAAGATTTTCTCACTGATTTTTTTCTGCGTCTGTGAGTATCCATAACTAGAGATGATGATTTATCGCGTATCAACGTAAGCTAGGCTTACCAAAAAATTACTGGCTTTCACTTGTACGTGGATCTGTTGCCCTGTTTGACTGAGTCAAGAAGAATGCCGCTGTTCTAACATTTGACGCCTGTAATTGGTTTGCAGTTGTGTCAGACGTATATCACCCAATCATACATGCTGCAAGAAACTGCAACGTTTTCAAGGCTATCGTGGCACAAAAAATGTTCACGATGTATCATCATCTCTATCCATAACTTTAAAGAATAATTCTGTTTCATAGAATTCAGTCAGTTCTTAGGTAGGCCTACTTCTTGTTGATTTTAACTTACCCAAATTATCCGATTTGGGTAGATTTTTCGTAGGAAAATATTATTCTCTGGTAAAATAACTCAAAGCGATTAATAAGTCTGATAATTTACTTACTTCCTGTACTCAGAGTCAATTTTCTTAAGTATTTTGAAATATCTTCTCTTGCTCAAAATGAATAATCTATTAAACCACTTTCCACAACGAGTTTTGGCTACCAATGAGTGAGTAGCTAAAATGAACTTAAAGGATAAACATGTTAGCAAACCGAGTATAACGTTAATGATCAGTGAAGCTCGTATTCTAGTGAATTAACCTCGTAAGCTCGTTTACTCAAGACTTTCCTTGAAAAGAGGATCTCACTTCTTTGCTCGTTTCCTGTAATCGAATATAAGACGAGCACAAAATGTGAGCATACATTGCAAAAAGCGTTTCACGGAAGAATGATCTATGGCTTACAAAGTACGCAGGTGGGCAAAGAAAGCCAAGGAACCTTTTATTTTTGCACTTAAATTAACGTTTTGGGAACCCATATTTCGTCGTACTTTCTGTTCTTAACATGTTATTTCTGCCACCACTTAGGACACTTACATATTATACACATTTAGTAGCATTAGCGGTTAAGTAAGTATTCGTATGACAAATTTATTATGGTTTTTAACAAATATATACAATTTCGAGGAATACTAATGTAAAAAGTAGTGCTAACATTTCATATTTTACATCTTAATGTTGCTAGCGTTACAACAGGACATTAATATTCATATCTTAGCATAACTATTTGCGATACACTATTCAGTGTTTTCATTGAACTACGGATAAAATCTTTACATTAATCTCGCTAGTTTTACGTTATGTTATCTACACACGGAATTCCAATAAACCCAGTTAGCAATGGTAACCAACGTGTTTGCACGTTATATGGTAGCTAGTTGGAATATTAATTACAAAAGTATTGCTGGGTTTTAAGATCAGAATGCCTATCTGAGAACTATGAAGTGGGCAGAGATAGTATTTTGCATTTTTAAAAGTGTCCAGCGCTGCTCAGTCAGTTTAACTGATATCGCTTCCGGACGGAAACCATTACTTGAATTCAAATAATGAAAATAGTCCTGTACAAAAAAAAAAGGAAATAAATAATGCGGTAAGGTTTCACAGTATTTTCTAGTAGTGAGAATACTTCAATTTTCGTAAATTTCAGGCCACTTAAAAGCGATCATGAAGATCCTGTAGCTATGAGGCCCTCACCAAGTTGAACAAAATAGTTTGTGGTGGCATGTTTGTTTGTTCAATAGGTATGTATAATGCCATACCGAATATAATTCAACATGTATATAGCAATTTTTGTTCGCGCCAGGGATCCAAGGTAGCCAGATGCCTCACGTCTACAGCACACAATTCACAAGTGTCCTGTGTGTTGCCTACGTCCCCGGCGTTTAAGTATTTACTAGACCTATTAAAACTTACTGAAACCCAAATGTTCCTGACAAATCATGGACTAAAATATGGTTCTATTCTATCATTGTAGTCGATTGTCAAACCCTGTTACTATGCGCTTGGTCAAATTTTATTGCAGGTGTATTTACGTGCCATAGTAAAAAAAATGGTAGTTAGGTAATCTGATGCACTTAATGTTAGAAGCAAACAAACAGCGTAACTATAACCTATATGTATACAGGTAAACGTTTTGTGGCTTGGCTTGTTAGCGCCTTAGTTACTAACAATATTTTTATTTTGTTTTGGAAACAGTGAAAACAACGCAGCAAACTTAAGGGCGTTGGACCCGTAAAATTTTATTTTTTTAAATTTGGTGCCAAACACTGTTCAACTTTTGCACATCAGATAACACGTCATTTACCTAAATAAAATAAAAAATAGGCCCCATAGTTTTTGCATAATAACTCATCAAAAAATCACAACATGGACTTTGCGGTGTAGCCAAAATCAAAAAATGTAATTAACAATAAATTCAAAATTACAGCAACTGGCAGTCAGTGTATCAGTGCATTTTATGACATGGTTGACAAAAGTCAGTTTTGAAAATTTCAGTAGTAGCTAAAAGTAAGTTATGCAAAAATTTACTCATTTTCATCCATTTTTTTTTAAATACAAAAACGTATCGCTGTGTGTTCACAAAAGTGTCTTGAAGTAGCTCACATCATTAAGAATTAATGTGAATTATCTTGTTTCTGCAAATTAATTATTTTTTATTATTTTGGTTACACCGCAACTGCCATTTTACGACCTTGATAGGTGATTATGCTAAAACTATAAGACCTAATTTTTTTTTATTTGGGAAAGTGACATGGCATCTGATGTGTAAAAGTTGACCAGTGTTTGGCACACAAAAATAAAATTTCGAATTTGTACGGATCCAACGTCCTTAAATTAAACTAAATTTTATGAGTTCATAATATCAAAGTATTTACACGGTAGAAAACTCTCCGCTTTCAAGAAACGAATGATAGCTTTGGCTTATTTGTTATTAGATGTACAACAAAGTCGATGATGTAAATTTTTACGTACAGCGAAAACGATACAACGAAATGTATTTTCGACGTTTGTTATTTCGTTGTGTGCACGGTAGCTTCAGGGCGAAATAAGACGAGGCTGTTCATGTGTTTCCATATGCTAGAGACGTAAAGGAAGAAGCGTAGGTATGCTAGTGTTAACAATATTATCTTGTCAGGAAACACAAGAATATATCCTCGTAACATTACGACATTTATATTTTTTAATATTATTAGTTTACTCAAAACTAAAAGCGTTTCAGCGTGATGAGTCGTTTTAACAATTTTTTTATTAACTGACTTTATCTGTTTGTTTGTCTGTCCAGTTGCAATGGGATATTCGGTAACAATTAACAATGTATTTAAATATGGTTTTATATATTATTTTACTATCTCGCTTTCTTGTATGTCGTCTAACTCTTCGGTAGAAACTTTTGCAATCGATTTTAAACTAACTTCTCTGGGAGCTAGCTACCTGTAACTTTAAATGCAGCTCAGAAAAGGATGGGCATGTACATAAAAGACAACCATTACGAATAAAAAATATGTATAATAATTACTTACTATATTTTCAAAACGACTGCAATATTTGACTCACACAGAACTAAAAGCAGAAAATATTATTAAATAAAATAAAAAGTGATATGCAACGGTTTTAAATCAGACTAAGAAGTACAAAAAAAACTTCTCATGTGAAAATGATTGTATGACTAAGACGAAAATCGCAAGTTGCACGCGAAATACAATCCCAAGGAATGTAGAAATCAGCTGTAGTTGAGAAAACTCACACATAATTTGGTGTAATTAAAGGACCACGGTGGCCGAATGGTCAGACCATTCGACACCCACCAATGATCCGGGTTCGATTCTCGGCGCGGCCGGTCCCCGGATATTCGCATCTGGGAATCGTGCCGGACGATGCCGTTGGTCGGCGGGTTTCCTCGGGGATCTCCCGTTTCCCAAGCCCCTTCATTCCGGCGCCGCACCATCCTCACCTTATGTCACCCGTCAACAGCGCTAAACAACTCGATGTTGAGCGCTGACGAAAATCTCTCAATCAATCAATTGATTTGGAGTAGAATAAAATTGTTATTGGTTTAGGTGAATCATCCATGCATCAAATATCAGCTATTGCATCCGTCACATGTTTTTCGTTTCAAATATTACAATAATCTGTATAGGAGACAATGTTTTAAAAATGTTCGATATAAATTTTTATTTAATATTATTTGAGGCGCTCAGGTGACAGGTGGTTTATGTCAATAAACACTGCTCGCTGCTTCACGGTTCAAAATGAGTTTGTACATAAATACTTTAGTATACATTTTTTTAACACAGTATACGTTAATTTGCAAACAACAATTATTTGTTATTTCTGAGAATGAAAAATAGAAGGTTTTCTCGTAAACATATTTAACACGGGAAAATAAATTTTCCGACTTACACCACTTGTATTCTGAGCGACTCATTTTCTCTTTCCTTTGCCAATAGCCAGTAAGTATCCTTTAATTATCGACTGTCATTTCACCACGTCCTGTATGCTGCCACGCGCCGGGATTATTTTCAGGAGCGAATAATATAAGTGCTCAATTAACCGCGAACCACTGGTAATCGGGCGGATGAAACGTGTTCAAAAGAAAAGAGAGGGGGGAAAAAGTGTTCCTTGATGCAGTCAGTTTCCGCGCGGGCTGGCGGCAGACAGCTGTTTTATCCGTCGCGCGGTTTGAGCTCGGGAATAGATAGCCGAGGCGTCGCCAGGTGGAAACATGATAAGCGTCGAATGGCGGCGTCGGCGGCTTATCAGTTCCCCTCGCTTCACGGGGAGTGATTTAGTGCGGTCCCGGGTCCCGCTGCGTTCGCTTGTCTGCACTTCGGCACACTTTTCAACCCCCAGCCGAACTCACCCTTCACTTTCCGGCGCCCCCCATCCCTCTCGTAATCGCTGGCCGCAACCTCTTTCTCCCCGGCCCGATGAGTCATTCCTCCGCTGCGAAAATAGCTCGCTTCCAGCGACCTACGCGAATATAGGGCATAGTTGGCAACACGCCACGGTTTCAACTCTCTTGGTGGAATCTCAATAGAGCGACAGGCACGAAGCGAAGAGCGCGAATCGAGTTAAGTGCGCGGTCTGCCATAATTTTCATCACCATTTCTTTTATTCGTACCAGATTTTTTTTTCTTATTTTAGACACAAAAGGTGACTAAATTTGACTGTTTTGAAATTTTTTTATCTCTCATAGTTTTCGCGTAATGGCTTATTAAAGTAATATTTATCACGTTTCCGTTCTAACGACTACACTAAAACCAACTAATATACCAAACTAAAAAAAACCACAGTGGATAAAGACATTGCAGGCTACAATGGCATGTTCATAAAAATAAAGAATAAAAATTATTTGAATTAAAAAATGCTGAAACTGAAAATAAAAGTTAATGTTTTTTTTTCCATAGTATTTTTGCAGTCGGTGTTATTTCTCGTAAACTTTTCTCTCTATTTGACTAACTTGAGAGAGTCTGTAGAAATCTCATCTACTGCGTAGATTCATATTGTTAGCCAAGAATTTCAACTAAATGACTTTGCAGTGGCCATTCTGTTTACGTTCTTGTAGTGTTGAATACCGCATCTAAGGTTTTTTATAACTTAGTTGGACTTGGCACATTAACTGTGTTGTAACGTGGTACGAAAACACTTTTCATAAGTGTAATTATTAAGTGTATTTCCATTTCTTTACCTACGAAAATAAGACACAATTTAAACTATGTATTTTTCATTTAAAAAGTACCATCCGTTTTTTTTTTCAAAAAGGCTATGTCCAAGCTCATCAACTGTGGTATAAATTGCTTTTTCACGTTGCTGTGGCTGAGAAAATATCAGCCGGGATCTTATGACCTGATGATATAAACGTGCAACGGACTTAAAGTCACACTTTCCATTAATAAAATTACAGAGTCAACGCTTAAAATTCCTACTAAAAAAACTTGTCTACGAAAACAGTGTTCCCTAGTTAAGTAATCTACGCTTGGAGGCAATTATGTGTTTTTCCGGACGTGTTAGAGTCGTCTTATCGTCTGTCCCGTGTGCCTCATACAAAAAAAGTAAGATTAAAGTAACTCTGTAGCTATACAATGTATATTTAAATATTTTAGCTTACTAATGTTCTACGACAAGTAACAATTTTCAAAAGCAAAGCAAAATTTTCATAGATGTTTTCAGCTAAAAAACTTGGTGTGCCTGGAATTCATAATGTTACAGACTCAAGTCTTCAACTACGGCACAAAAAAAAAAAAAAGGAATGCATTTGACTCGTAATAAAAATAGATAGACGAATGCGACCTCGCAGCAACAGTGTCAAGAGCCTTCATGTATCCCCACGGGTCGCATGCACAGGCCACGCGGCTCGCTTTGTTAACGATACCAGCAACAGACTCACTCATTACGCGCTCGTTATACCCGCATTACACGCTCCAGCGGCCGCGTGGCAAATGTCGAAATTATTAACTACGCTCTCATTAGCAAGCGTAATTAGGCGAAAGCGTTTCGTCCGCGCCGCGCGAATTATTGCCAGCGGAGCCGACGCGGGATCGGAATTGGCGCTGCGATTCGTGACGCACTCCGAGAATCCAAAACAAATATCAAGAGTAAAGCCTTTACAGCTATGTGAAACTGTAACGAATATATTTTGATATAAATATATATCCGGTGAGGTTGGTAATATTACTAAAACTCGTTTGATACGGCTTAAAAATTGTAATAAATTTCACTCAGCATTAGTTGATTATTCTAATAAACCAATGCTTCGTATTTTTTTTTTTTTTTTTTTTTTTTAAGAAATACCAACGGCACTTATAGACACCAGTGCAACAATTCTAAATTAATAGCAGATTCTGAATTAGAAGAATGCCTTGTAGTTATCTTTCAACTGGAGCAAAACCTTTTTTCAGACAAATTTAACCATTATTATAAGCAAGGCAAATTGTACCTGTAATATTGTTTCGGATTTAAGTGATAAAACTTAATTCGATAATTCCATAACTAGAGGCACGATTATTTCGCGTATTGATTGTACGTCAGGTTAAATGTCAACAACGTGTACTTCTCTATCATCACTGTGATCGGATAACAGTTGTTTTGATGCACATTTTACGACTGCAAACCAGTAATAAATAAGTAAATAACTCGTGGTGAAATCACGTGGTACCCTCATGCACGGTTAGAAGCCAATGAACAATCGACAATGCCCACTTCGTGTATAGGACTGAGAAGTATAGGCTGCTGCCTGATGAATACGCGAAATATTCGTGCCTCTAGCCATAACTTATCGTCTCATATATCGTGACGGTGACTCACGATGAAAGGAGTGTACGAATGTACGTAGGAACCATGGATGTAGGAAACATAAATGCTGTGGTTGTTTCCCTCCAAGACTTTTGAAATAACGACCACAGTCTGTTAGGTTGCGGCTTCCCTACGAATATTTAAAAAAAATACCGTTAAACCAACTGATAATGTTTAAGTTCAGTTCGTCTGAAATCAGCGATGCCCCTACCATCTACATACAAATTAATGTTTCAATTGAAAATGAGTTAAGATTCTGTTTTCAATAAACTGATATTCCCTGTAATGCCGCTACAGAGCTGACTGTGTCTCTAGCAGAAATATATGGTGGCGGTAACCATCAGTTCTATAGCCTTAGCAGCCTATAGGAGCATCACGCCGCGACGATTTTTTCTATACTTGTTTATAACCCTATAAAGTTACCTATGCAGTTATGAAATGATCGGAAGATATTCACATGCCAGTCGGTGACAATGTTGTAAGTTCATTACCTTCCTTGTAAACTTTTGAATAATAATGTTATTAATACAAAACATTTATTTGCGTTGCCTAAACGGCACTGTTAGGTTTACAATACAGGATGTTGTCAAATTTCATGTTTATTAATTGCAGAAACAAGTCTCACATCTAGAGGAACAAAAAATTGTTGTTTGGACATTTGTCTGAAAGTACACTATTTATGCACTACAGTTCTGAACTAAAAAAAGAAAAAAATACGGTGTTCCTGTGGGATTGTTTTTTTTTTTTTTTTTACGTTTTCTGTGCTTTGTGTGTGTTTTTTTTCTTTTTTTATATTTTGTCGCTTTGTCTTTCAACACAAGTTTGGTCAACGAAACATGAGCAATGGCGTATGTCCACAAATCGAATTCGTAATAAATGTTTTGCGATTCTTAGCGTTGTTGTGGAATGTCATTACAGCAGTCCTGTACAATGATTGTACACTACTATACTACGACACCGACCTATAAACAGTAGTAATAATTATGATAGTTAATATAAAACTATGAATCGTACGTCAGATATTAAAAACGGTAGAACATAAATGGTTAATTTTCGGACCTATTTCCATAAAAAAATTTTGTTGCTATAGATGTGGGGATTGTGAACACAAAATATTGACACGTAATTTTACAACATCTTGAATATTGTTCTTTTATACGGATTCTCTAAAGTTGTACTCACAACCATCTGTATAGTTTCTGCCACATCATACTCTTCCTTTTACAGGAAGAATGTTCCTACAAATAAGAAAATTAAACTTTTATCACCTTTACATAACTCTTCTGTAAAGTACTGTCTATTTATTTTTGCCAGTTCACAAACACAATCCGGCCTTGACTTCCGGTGCATGGGAATCGTGCTGAACGTTACGATTGAGCAAAGAGTTTCCCCAGGGTCCCCCGGTTTCCTCACCCTTTGCATTTAGTTTTTTTTTATATAGCAATATCCCATTTCACGTCTTCTTTCATGGTTTTGGAAATAACAAGTAAGGCCACCCAGTTACGATAACCGCCAAATAATGTGAGTGATACCATGCCATTTGTTACCCTTAGCATGTGGTCCTTATTTCTTCATTCCTGTCTTGCACTTGCGTATCATAGTATAATATATTTTACATAAACTTTTCATTCATAAATATGTCGTAAAATTGTAGTTCTTAACGCAAATTCTTTGCACATAATGACCACTGTATTGTACGAGTATAAATTAAGGAAATTCGTGTTTTTTTTTATTTTTTAAATTTTTTTTTAAGTTATGATACAGTCCACGTTTAGTTTATCTACACATTTTAAGTTGCATAGCGTGCATTTTCAATTTGGAAGGATTATTGTCATTATTTTAGGCTACTTATAACAAACCTTTACGGCAACTACAGACAGTAAAATGTTAAAATTGATGTACTTTACTATGGTAACGAAGAACATTAGTACTAGCTATGTCTTGAGATACAAGGCATTAGTTTTAAAATAATTTTCCAGAGGAAATTGTGAATTAACTGTGGAATGAAATTGTGAAGAAATAAAAGATTTCGATTTAAAAAAAATATTTTTTTTCTAAGATATTACTGATTTGTGACGTCATTCTTTTCCTCATTGGTTACTAAAGCAGATGAAATTCAATCGTGTAATGTTGCAGGCGTTATAAAAATGTGTGTTTTCTTTACAATCATTCTAAGAATATCGTAGGTTTCTCACCACGTATTTTTGATTGGTAGCAATATGTACGATTCTATAATGGAAACAATGTCTTAACACCTAATATTATGGGCATTTTAAATCTTAATTCTTTTAAACAGTATTACAATAGGAGGAAATGATGAAGCAGAATGTTGAGGACAGACACCGTTGCAGTGATATACCTTGTCAGAAAACTACGGGTGAGACTAATATTATGTGACTAAACTAATTTAATTAATGCAATAAAACGTGTACGTGATATACGAGATGATATATTTGGGAAACTACCCCTTTAACTTCATTTTGTAACACAGATAGTGCCCAAAAAAAATTTAATATGTAACGTGTCGTGTACATTGGTGAATAATAGTAATGTAATGTCCATCTTTCATCATAGTGTTTCACCTCTGACTTATGGTTCTCTATTCCAGTTGGTCCTCGGGGTGAACATAAGGGTAGCGTGCTCAGACTGGAGGCTACTACTGTCTCTGCCTTACAACTGTGACTCCTTTTTGTGCGGCGACCAGGTATTAAGGTTAATTATCAGACGCCACGATATTGACTAAGGGGCTTTAATTCACATTGACAGTGCACAGTACAGCTTTACAATTGGCGTCGTACAATCTTGGCTGAAGGCCTGAATGTAGGGGAGCTTTAATTGAAGTATATGGGAACCCAGTTCCAAGCGGCTTACCACTGAATATTGGCGCCGTCGACACTCTGGCGTTATCGCACGCGAGCACTGGCGTGACCTCCCCGGGTCACGAGCGGAGTCCCAGACGTCCGGCCCTCGGACGACGGAGTTGGTCAGCAGGGGGACGGCATCCTAGACGACCTGTAGATATCCCAGCTGACAGTCCGATGAACAACCACCACGGTGGCCCTGTCCCCTTGTTATATATGTCAGCCTGCCCTCAATATTGAGGGTAACCTTCAAAGTGTTGTCATAACACCGCTCCGCGCTTGCAGTTCCCCTGCTTGGTGAGCGCTGCGGTGGTATCCGTAACATCAGTTACACGTTCCGTGTGTAGTAGATTGCCTGTCAGGTCACGTTCTTTTAGTTTTGATTAATGTCACCACGGATTTCTCGCAAACTGTTCACCTGAGACTGTTCGGACAAGACGACCTTTTTTTTTTGTTAATTTTAACGTTATGATTAATAAATGCATAACATATATCTCTTACAAATGTTTGCTAATAAGTTTCATGCAAACGCAGGATGGCAAGCCCTATTTCCACAATGAAGGGGGCTGATCTTTCCAACCACATTTCTCGAGATGAATGATCTCCTTTATACGAATCACTATTCACCTATTTGTCGCTTAATCGCAATTAGTTTCTTAATTATGTTATTTAACTAATTTCAAAATCCGACTTTTAGGGACGCACAGCTCCCTTAATAATCAATTTTGGGAAAAGTTGTTCTTACATATTCGTTTTAATTTTTCCAAAGAAATCACCCGCCAGCGTTTGTCGGTGATATTCAGACTCGTCCTGTATATTAAGACTGACTGGCTCACGTGTATCGCGGTGTTGAGTTTGAAAATTCATCTCCTGAACTTGCACTGAATTTTACGTAAGTATATGTGTATAACCTATGAAGTGTATCAGTGTAAACATGTTGCAGGGCTTGTTAACTTATTTATTTTTGCTTCCTTTATTTCGTTTAGATTTTATGTGTCTTCTCGTACGAGTTTTCATTCGGATATTACCATATGTTACAACTGATGTAACAATGGGATTCCAAGTAACACCCAAGGAATCAGACCACGACGTAAAAATATTTTTGTTAAATGTATGCAGGATATTTCTACGTCGTGGTCTGATTCCTTGAGTGTTACTTGGAATCCCATTGTTAAATCAGTTGTAACATGGTGTATAAGTAATGGAAACCGCCGTTGAAGGAAGATTTATCCAGAAAAGTACTTGATTTTCTTTTATTTATCTAGTCAAACGTACAGCAGCATACCAACATGTAATAACATATTTAGGTCTTGCTGCAATTACAATTCTTTGCCTTGTAAGTGTTTTAATACTTGCCGGTAACCTATCACTAGTTTAAAATTTTTATTTTTCCAGGCAGCAAGACTAATAATACTAAACGTGTTTAAGAATAGTATTTCGACTGCACTAATGAATATAGAATATTAAGTGTCCTTCTACGATCTAATAAAACCCAAATCAGCAGCTAATACGCTGATTTCATCATCGATTAGTGAAATTTTTTTATTTTACCTTGCATTTGCCGGTTTAATTTACAGCGTATATTCTATGTTTGCCAATTTAAAGTGTGAAGTAAAGTCCACCGAAAATGAGCTGCTTAGTGGGCTGCTATGAAAAAGGCCAATCAAGTCCTACGAAATTAAGTACATCGACATTGCGAAAAGGATTTAGAACACGTGCACTTTCCCCACGAAAATCTACTGGTACCATTGTCCCTGAGCATAGGTTAAACCTAAATTACGTAGTTTTCTGCATTGTGAATCTAGACGTTACTTCTTACTTTATTAAACGATTTTAACTAGCGGATTTATTCGGTGGCTCAATTCCTATCTCCATGGATACCGCAGCCGAACATAACCTTCATTTAGCGGTTTGGCTTCACATGTCCCGGATAAGATTTACGTCAAGAAAAGTGATTATTTGTTTGGAATTAGCCGATTTTTCACGTAAACATTAATCTTATGTCATTTCGTATCTTAACTACGAAATCGAAACTAATATTTTTTACCCTTGTGTGCAAATCTATGAATGCGCAACAATTTTGCTTTCTGCCATTACCAACTAACAAATCAGCATGTTTGTAAACAAGCTTTGTTTCCCACAGTACTTTACCCCTGCGGTTACGTCAGGGGGCGTGTACTTCAAGTCGTCCATTGAGGCTGCGACGGCCGAGGGGTTAGAGGCGATCCGGGTTCGATCATCGGCGGGATTCCCGCATGTGGGAATCGTGCCAGACGATGTAGCTGGCCGGCGGTTTTTCTCAGGAATCTCTCATTCCGGCTCTTCTCCATCATACGACCTCACTTCATGTCATACTTCGGGTCACACAGATTGTCTACGAGCTCACATTAAGGCTTCGCTCTTTAGTTTTGCAGTGGTTTCAAAAATGTTTTTTAAACACAAATTAACACATACATCAAAATCGCTTTATTATATTTTAAAAACTTGCATATCACCGTTTGTATCTAAATTTTTCTGTTGCAATACACCAAACGGATTTTTAAATTTTTTCCCTCTGAAATATCACATACTTTGTGGTCAAAATAAGCCGAAATGAAGGAAAATAGTATTTTGCTAGCAAACGGTACATTATTTAAAAAAAACTGTGTGGAAAAATTGTGTACAGTACGACTGTACACAGTCTCAAATTCTTTCAAAGCATTTGGTTTAAAAATATTCCAGTTGTTTGCAATTCTTTGAAATGCATGAAAGCCCATGGCCTAAATAACACCTGCGTTCGAGGTCTGATACCCTAGCCTGATGCGATATTTATCATTTTTATTATTTTTTATAGTATTATTATTATTATTATTACTCATTTTACTCCCTAATTAAATTATACGGAAAGATTTCTTGCACAAGACAAGCAAGTATTATTTCATAACGTCGTGTATGTTTATCTGTAAACTATGGTTTCTGGACACATCGAAAACCGTAAAATTTCGTAAGACGGAAAATGGTTTTAGAAAATTCCTTAACGTGTAAATGTAAATCAATTAAGAGAATTTCTTCAGCGTCGTTTCGTGGACTATTGGTTGGCATCAAATAGAAAAGAAATTGTGAATATAGATTATCGTCAATAGTTAAGTACACGAAACTTAGAAATCTTAAAACCACACCTTAAAAAAAGTCTTTTATGATGTTTCTTAAATCACAACGTCACTTTTATCGTTTTTTAGAGGAATAATAGAAACTTAATGGACTGTAGCTGTTCAGCATTTTGAAGTTGAAAAATTGTCTGTAGAGTGGAGTAATACAAAATGTCACCGTGTTTATTTTTTAATAAACTCAAATATTTGATTTGTGACGGCACTTGTTCATTTGGAGTTAACTGGAATATCAAATACCGTGAAATGTAAATGATTTACATAAGATTTCAATAAATACCTTTTTCCGTTCTCGATTTTCGTTATTAATGTAGCAATAAAATAAAAAAATATATATAATCAAACATGCCACGGGTATAAATGTTTCCAATTAACTTACTGAAAATCAACTTATCTGTATATTAGACGCTGGTATTCGCTAAAAAAAATTAGAATGTATTTTAATGGCAATTTTTCAGTCAGATAAGTGTGAGAATGTTTAATTTGGTTCAAATATCTGAATTATACAGTTTTCTAAAAAAATCCCTGTTAAAATTTTAACGTAAGTTGTTAACTAATGCCTGACAGTTAATTGGAATTGCAACATTAATCACTAAATGATGTTCTATTCTATGATTTTCGAAGCACGTAATTAAGAACGCGTGGCTATACCTCCACAGTTAAGAGGTCATTAAAATAATATTTTCAACGACTCCTCGTGAAGAAATACGAACGTCGTAACCAAGCATATGTTCTTTGTGTGTTCACTAAGTTTCTTAATTAATATTTCGGGATAAAGTGAGCACTAAAAATCTAAACTATTGAAAAATATGACTAGCCCTTACTGTATATAATTCTACATTAACTACAGTTGCCTTACTGCTTGTATGGTTGACAGCGAAATTACGCAATATAGTTTCGTGTATTTTCATATTTAAATTAAACAATACTGAAATAAAATCAACCTAATTCGACATAACTGTACTTTATATAATGAATAAACTTTTTCTTCTATAAATTTATACCGACTGCACATTTTATCTTACACGCGCAAACTTCAAGTGACGTGTCCAGAGAGGTTAGACATTTCCCGTCGTTAAATGTTACGCTCGGAAAGATACAAATTTGTTTGAAAAAAGAACCTAAGCAGGGCTTTTGTGAGTGCTCACCTTATCCTGAACCGCCTTTAGAAGTGCATTTCTGACATTTATAATCATAAATCGTTAACATATTACACTAAAAAAACATATTAAATTGTAATGGAAGTTAGTAACCCAAACACATAATAAGACAGCTACCGTATTTCATTTTCCAAATGTTGAGAATCGCTTCAATATACAAATGACTGTTTCGTAAAAATATAATAATTATACCATCCTAAATGGAAAAAAAAAATATCATATCTATTTTAGTAACACTTATGTATCGGTGTGGTAAATTTATAAATGTCTTTTTACGGTGTATCTTGTAAAAGACAACAATTTTTAAAAAGTTTCAAAATTTTTAAGCAACTAAATACATCGACATTATTTCTTTGTTTAATCAGTGTGATTATGTTAAAGAAAACAAAGAAAACTACTCAAATGTTCAATTCACTTGATACAATAGGAAATTTGTTTAGTAACTTGCAAACTATAATTTCCTCTACTATGGAAATAGCAAAGTAGTAGTCACACGCTCAAACTCAATTTCTACCACGGTTGTATTATCAGACCACGTGAGTCCTACGACATATGTGTTCGATTCATGGTGGTTCCCCCCAATCTACGCATTTAGGAAGTGCAGTTTGTATTGCAGTTTTCTGAGGTTTTTCCTTGGTATACTTACATTTAACTTGCTCTTACATTCCGTCGTTGCTCTACACTCGCTACCGTGCTCTCTCTTGTTTCTACTTTTATCGCGATAGTAATGTTTTACGCCTAAATGAGACCATATATCAAAAATCTGTCTGGCAGTTTTGTTAAAAATCGCCTTCTCCATGTTGGCCGATTTTTTCATGGCAGAATTACTGTGGTTTTAGCAAATTATTTACTAACTAAAATCTGGTTCCTTGATTCTTTGCAGAATACGTTTTTTTTTTTTTTGGACGAAATTAGTTATCACGACAAAAAAAAAACATTTTAAACGAAACTAACAAACGTATGTTCGTTATATGCTCTCGTTCATGATTAAAAAATAATAATAACTATCAAAAAACAACTAGAAACTAAGGAGCTTGGCTTTAGTTCAATTCCTACAACTTCTCGAGATCTCGCTGTAAGGCGCTTACTTATTCTCTCCTCTAATTTAAAAAAAAAAATCCTATTTATCGTATAGAAGAGAGTCCCGTAATATGTATTAAAAAAAGGTTACTCGGACTACCACGAAAATTGGAAAACATACTTTTTAGAGCACGTTTGGAAGTTAGAAAAGGCTTATGATATAATTGTCATATTTGTATGTGTATGTTTGTGTGTGTCTATGTGTTTAAGTGCATTCATAACATTCATAGCAAATATATATATATCTAAGTTATATTACTGCATTATAACAAGCTTCTCAAAACTAGTATTAAGTAAATACTTTCTCTAAACATAATAGTAATAACCTCAATTATTCGGAAATACAGGTGGCCTGCGTTAGCAAATTTCAGCAGAAATTTGACTCAAACATCGTTCTCGTGTCCAAGTGTAATATTTCCCGTGATTTATATGACAGCACAGTACAACACGCTCAATTTATATACGAGCAATAAAATCACGTGAAAAGCAAACACAAACGAAAAAGTAATTTTACTTGTTGAAAATATTGACAAGCGAGCTAAAGAGTATCAACATTGCATCGGTAGAAAAACTGACCAGAGAAATGTTTAGAAACACCTATAAGCTGATTAATATGTATGCTGTAGACGAAGCTAGCGGAGAACATAGTTTTTTAACAAAGAAATGCCAAGGTGATATCAGCCAATTAGACTCCATGCTTTGCATTTGCAGGCTGTGGAAGAAAGGTAATAACAAAAAAACGCAAAATTACAAGCGGAAAATAATTTTCTTGTCGTTCGCATACGTGGTACATTCTAATAGGTATCAAGTACCGAGTGATGAAGCGCAGAGATTACTCAATGTCTTCGTTTTTAGCCTACTTTCCGAAGGAGAAAGTAGGGTTGTGAGATCAACTTGGTGTGTGTGCCTGTGTGTGTTTGTCCCCGCCCCCTAAAAACATTTAAACCAGTAGACCTATTTTCATCAAACTTTGTACATATGTAGTACTTTGTAATCTGACTTTACCTTTATATATTTCGTTTACTCCCTGTTCATATTTTCAAAATGGCGACCATTTTAACATTTTTCATTCATGCTAGATATCAAAGGAACCGTACATTAGAATTTCACCAAGCTTGGTACACAGATACTACATAAATAGCTGACTTAAATATTGTGTATTTAGTTCATTCTGTATTCGTATTTTCGAAATGGCGACCATTTTTATATTTTTATCACATTATAACATGTCTTAGGAATTTTTTTTTCAGAATGTCACAAGACTTGGGACACATTATACTAAATACGAAGCTAATTTTAACATTGTGTATTTAATTCATCCCATGTTTATATTTTCAAGATGACGGCCATTTTTATCTTGTTGGTAAAGTATTACGTATCTTAGAAAATATTTTTTTCAGAATTTCACAAAATTTGATACATATATACTACATATGAAACTGACTTGTCTTTAGTGCATTTCGTTCATCATGTGTAGCAACGTATTTTCGAAATGGCAGCCATTTTATATTTCTACCATAATATCCTGTATCTTAGGACATATATTTTTTATAATTTCACTAAACTTGGTACACATATACTACGCATAAAACTGATTTTACTGTTGAGTATTTCGTTCATATTATATACATATTTTAGAAATGGTGGACATTTTTATATCTTAAACATAGTATAACATGTCTTAGGATTTCGTTTCTTCAGAATTTTACCAAACTTGGAATACATATTCTACAAATAAAGCTGATTTGAATAATATGTATTTTCTTCGTCATGTGATTATATTTTCAAAATGGCGGCCATATTTATATTTTTATCGTACTATTACATATCTTAGGAATTACTTTTCAGAATTTAACCTAACGTGATACTCATATACCATACATAAAGCTAGCTTGACTTGTGTATATCTCGTTTACACATTTTCGAAATGGTGGCCATTTTTATATTTCCAGCACAATGTCTCATATCTTAAGAACAACTGTTTAAAATGTTACCGAACTTGGTACACATAAACCACATGTAATGCTGACTTTTCTTTTAGGTACTGCGTTCATCCTATATTCATATTTTAAGTTGGTAGACATTTTGATTTTCTTTATCACAGTATCCGACCTCTTAGGAAATATATGTCAGAAATTTATTAAACTTGGTGCACATATACTGCATACAGGGTTGATTCAACTTTTGTGTAATTGGTTCATTCAGTAGTCTTAATTTCATGATTGTAGCTATTTTTATAACTTTTGCATAATATAACTTATCTTATGAAATGCTTTCGGGAACATCATCACACTTGGTGCACATACTACATATATAGCTGACTTGACATTTGCGTGTCTCGTTAACTCTTTTGTAATATTCTGAAAACGTCGGATATTTTTTATCTCAATAGTGGAAATGCTTCACAGAAAATTTTCCCCAATTTTATTAATCTGGGTATATCACTGAGTAAGATTTTTTTTGTGTATCCCTTTTATCACATGTCTAAATTAATATTATGACTTAACATTTCTAGATGTACATAAACAGGTCTCACTTTCAGGGTAATTTGCACCCACGTTGTGAAAAGTAGGCTAATCAGTTATGCTGGTAACTTCTCTTTTTTTTTTCTTTTAGAAGACTTGCCATGTGGGTTATAAAACGCTTTTCTAAATCACTCTAAATGGTGCATGGAAATATGATCACTTTTGTACATCCATAGCATATTCCTTTTATATTCTTGTCTGTCAGAGACACTAGTTCCGTCTCGCTGGTGAAGAGGTAATAAATTAACACGTACCAACCTTTCTAACGTGGAATGTAGACGCTATGGCTTCTGTAACGTTGGTTTTTGTGTACAACCGCGCTATGGTTGCCATGCGTACACATTTTTATACCGTTACACTGTTCCTCTATCAGGTATTTTATTACATGTTAGTATTTTTTGTCGTTTATTTTTTATTTTTCGTGTGGCGCTCTATTTGCGTCATATTGTTTCCGTTTATGAAACCTAATTGAAATGGTTTCATCGTTTCAACATATTTTAACGTTGTTGTAAAATGAGCAAAAATTAATTTGTAAATAAAAAGTTTTTAATTGTAAATATGTAAAAATGTCTGTAAATAGGTCTATACGTACATATGTGTACATTACAAGCCTTTCTAGTAAAGTGTACAATACTTTTGTAAACTTGCAAAAATATTTTATTTGAAAACTAATTCAAAGAATTTATTTTGTAAAAGTTCAAAATATTTTCTACACATTTCACTTGGACGGAGATATTTGAGGTCAATATTTGATGTACGTATGTTAATACTCAGCAAGAGTGTTTGTTATTATTTATTTGCGTATATCAAAGTGTTGTAGGCCAGTTCCTTTTTGCTGAACCAACTATCTTCGTTTTCCTTCTTTGCTACCTTTAAACCATTGTGGATGAGTTCGTATTCACGTGCAATTCAGTTTCTCGCTTAGAAAAAACGCGACATTTGATTTCTACTCTATCGCCGCCTTCGTGACGTTTGGCCATGAGATGCCTACCACTTTACTTCTCTCAATGCAAAGAGGACATACTGTGCATATGACATGCCTACGTTGTAATGTAGAACCGATTGTTAGTTAATCATAAGGACAACATTAAGGGGCCATTCCAGTGTTTCAGGCGCATGAATGCAACCCGCATTAACCCTATATAAATCAAGGTTAATCTTACTATCGTTATGGCAATAAGAGTATTATTCATATCAACTTCATCTTCGCGCTTTGTCAAAGAAACAGTTATTCTTACTATCGCTGCGTTCTGCAAAATTAAGTATAACAAAAGTTACATTATCAACGTGATATAAAAAAGTTTTGTAAAATTTGTAGTAAACCATTCTTTGCACTTGACTTCGGCGAACGCAACGAAAATACGAAAGACTTTGTCTTTGGTAAAACGCAAAGATAATGTTGATATTTGTATCACACTTATTGCTATAGCGATAGTAAGATTAGCGTTTATTTATATTGGGTTAATGCGGGTTGCAAACAAACGCCCGAAACACTGGAATGAACTCTTACGGGTGTTCAAGTGCGATAAAACCATAATTTTATATTACTGTTAGTTTCAAAGACGGTACTTGTGAGTACATTTTCCTCTTACGAAAAAATTTTAACTCGCATAGTTTTCTCATAACGGTGCGTCAAAGTCAAAATTGACATGTTCTGCTGCCATGCAAATAGGGAAAATAAATTGACTTACGTTAGTGAAATAATTCATAGTGAAATACCATATTATGGACTACGTAATGAAACCTTTTTGAAAAATCCCGTGAATAATTAAAAAATTGCTGAATTTTCAATTTTTTTCCTGTACTTTTGTGTTTTTTTTAAATCAAAATATTACGTCACGGTCTTTAAAATCCATTATTGCATAACTCGTGAGATGTAATATCACAGTTAATTATTTTGTCAGTTGGTTTTCACTATTTGCATGGCAGCAGAACAAGCAAATTTTGACTTTGTCGCACCGTTATGAGAAAACTATGAGAGCTAAAATTGTTTTGTAAGAGGAAACTGTACTCACAAGTATCGTCTACAAAACAACACTATTTTATAAAGATAGAAAATTACGATTTAATCGCACTTGAACACCCTTATGGAGCCTGACTACATAATATTCACCAGAGCAAGCGGGCGATAAACGTACACTTTGAGCGACAGCTGGGCGTGTTCTTGTCTGAGAAGGTTCTCTCAGGAGTGAGAACCAGGGGTGACATTGACTGAAGTGGAGTATATGTAAGTGTAGAAGACAAAAATTTACCGAAAACAGCCTGCTTTGGTTTTATTCAGTTTTCTCACAAAAATAAGTTATTATAAGGTTTAAATACAGAAATATGTTTACGAATGAAGGAACTAGGTTATTATAAAAAATATTTGTCTAACAAAATAACATGTTATTTAAACGGATGGTTTTATGTTATACTTTTTCGCTGAAATCGTAATATTTGTATTGATCATTTGAAATTCCAGTATCACAACTTTGACCTAAGGCGGCCCCTTCATGTGCTGTACACTAATCATATAGTTCCATAACCTGTCTTATTCCAAAAAATCAAAATATGTATACTACTGCACTCATGTTATCGAAACAGAACATGCTGTAGAAATAAAATGTTCCAAAAATATTGGTTTCCTGTGCAATGAAATAGGATAGGTATGGAGAACGTTCCAAAATGCGTCTTATCCTCTATAAGTTTCTTCTATACCATGCCATATCCTTACATTTCCAAAATGGGTCTTCTCCAATGTATCATTAGCATCCAATAATATATTGTTGTTCCAAAACAAGTCACAACCAACAACAATGAATTTGTGTATGTAGAATTATCTTCCTTGAATATGAGGAGGTATTGTTATTTTTAAATGGATAAATATCCAATGTCAGTGTTGGTTAACCTGTATTTTCGTAATACGGGACATCTGACGATGCCTATAGCAAGCTTATTGGTGTGTCGCTATAACTGGTTTCCTCTTCACGCAACGTATGAACGTGGAGTAACTAAAGCACAAAGTAGGGAAGGAACAAATAGGGGCGTAATGCAGGTAACTGGACGAAAACAGAAGACAATATTTCATTATAAGCTGTGTTCATTGACACGGTACCTCTCATTTCAACAATACATGCATAAGTTGTCATTCGATGTTTATGCCCCGTAAAAAATTAGTGGTGCTTTACGTTTTTATAGTTTTATAGAATTAATATGTACACAATATAGTGGCAACAATACAATATTTATTGATCTTGAAACTGATGATGTGTTTTAATCAAAAGCGAACCTATAACCAAGTTGTTATTTTTGTTCCAGAAACACGCCACAGAGGTTACCAACGATGCCAACATGTGGCCATAACACTCAGGCATACAAATGTAGCACTTTCGCAAGAAGGAACGTTAATCACGTTCATCAGATTGCCTTTGGATATCCTTGCAAGGTAGATCAAAATAAAATAACTTTAATGTATTGTTCTGCCGCTGCTCCCAAAAGACGTCGTGCTATCAAATAAAACTGTTTCAATTACTTATTATGTGAAAAAAAAAAAACATTCTTGGCCGTGGTTCACCACCAAAAGTGTCTGTATGTCAAAATACATTTTTTACGAATTCTGGGTGGTATATCCAAAACTAAGATGCAAAATATCTGTAAAACACATTACATAACCCGAAAGCACTGAAGGAGGAACAAGGGGGTAATACTCGTTCCAAGACATTCGAAGGAAAACGAAATACTTTTTCCCAGTTCTTCGAAAGTTTGAAACCGCCAGAAATATATTACTGCCGTGGTATGTCCAGCAGAGTATACCTGTCGTTCGATCTTTCCTTTAACATACTGTGGGGTATGCGTAATGCTCAATGTGCTATTCCTGACATTAGAGTAAAAAATGCCTTCTTTAGGAACAATATAAATGAACAATACTACATTGGATTTGGGCAACCAGCAACTTATGAATGCTCGTACTGCTTACAACTTGACATTACGGGCAAGATTGCCACAGATGGTATGGAGAAAATGACAATTGTGATCGAGAGACGCATACATGTTCTTCGATACAAGGCATTTTTTAATGCGTTAAAGGTAAGATATGATAACATTACGACTATTTCGTATATTTTTCAGGAAAACCTAGCCTAAAGTTGCCGACCATGCAGCGTATTAAAGCAGACAATTATACACATATAATGTTGCTATTTACAGGGGGTTCTTGAAACATCAATTAGACAACCAGCTCGTCTTTATCTATCACTGGCTTCAAAGTGAATATGCGAAAGTTACTAATGAAATAGCTAGCGATGTCTTTCATCGCTTGAATGCAATGACACCTGAGCCTCACATAACAATAATCAGGAGTTTTGCAGATGGTTGTTAGAATAGCTTAAAAGTGGTTGCTTTTCCATGCACCTTCATACCCAGAAATCCTTGGAGTTTGGTTTTCCTGTAACTGGCCATTCGTTTCTTCCTTCAGTTCGAGTGTTTGCTAGGATTGAGAGGAGGGAGAGGGAAAATAAAGTGATTGTTTCTCCTCAGGAGTGTGTCGACATTTTTGAAGAACATGCAACTATAATTCAGCTAGGAGGGAATTAATGTCCTGATATACTTGGAAAAGAGTTATTCAAAACGCCCAATTGATGCCAAGAAAGTGGCACTTCCAGTTTAAGCCATGTGAGAGGAACAACTTACAATGCAACAGACAATCAAATAAGGGTGTGTTCGGAGAGTGTTTCATTACAGAACAGACCTCTGTAATTTTAGGAGTGTTGTGAAAAAGGTTTACAGCATTACCGAAATTGAGCTTGCAGTCGTTTTCAAAGGGAACAAGTTGAAATATGCAAAATAGAAGGATCTTAACAAGCTACTAACCAAATATTTTTGTAACATAGGGAAAGAGCTGCCAGATATTTCATTCTATGTAGATCTATTGGACAACAATAGTGCGGATGTAACATAGTGTTGAAACAGAATATATTGATTGTTGTGGTGAACCAGATCATGCAGCAATACACAATTCTGTTTAACAACATTGCAAAATGTGAATGTCCCGGGTGTAGTATCGGATATTGATTGTTGTACTGATCTACACTATGCATTAATCATTGTGTTTAACTACATGTTACAATGTATACTTTTTTGGAGAGTCGACTGTGAATGTTAATGTTGTGCTGCCCCAGACTGTGGAACTTAACTTTGTGTTTGAAATCATTTTCTATTAACGACTCTTTTCATTATTATAGTCTGTTAAGAATTTTGCTTTCGGTAATGTGACAATATGTTGTATATTCACTGCCATTTAATTATCCCGTTAAAAATGCATACCTCATGATTTAAAATTCTGTAGTACAGCATTACTGTTACACTAAAGATGTTTGTGTGATTCCAAAACTTGTCTTGTATAGTCGTGTTGTTTCCAAAACAAGCCCTCTCGAAAGTATCATTCCAAAACCTGCGTACTCCAAGTTTGAAACGTAAATAAAAATAATACTGTTCATAGAAATGTGATAGATTTCTTGTCCCGAGTTGTTAAACATACAATGTGCATTGAACACCACAAACCTATGTTGTTTTCTTAAAATGCATAGTACAACTGTTTTCCTTGACTTGTGAAAAAAAAAACGCAAAAGTGGCGAAGACACAGTTTGGAATTATATGTAAGACTCAATTGCTGTGATCGGGTATATTCTTGCTCAACCTCCAGAGTTTATTGAAGCACAGTACGTTTACCGCCTAAGAGAGTTGTACTAATAAATTAAGTACTCTTACCAAGTTTTACTAAACTACGAATTTGAATGTTATCAGAAATTACTGATAATATTTTTATAAGTTTTGTGTAGGTGTGCTTGGATACATAAATGCATTTAACTTATATATTTATGTGTCAGTATATTCACCACGTTTAAAGAAAGAAAAATTGAGAGCATTCACTATAAAATTATCACATTTTGTTTTCAGTCCTATAAATTCCGAGACAGTACGATTGCTGAAATATTTCCTTATATTCGCATCGACGTATTCTTGTCAATAAATAAGAAAACCGCCTCAAGTGGGAAAATGTTCTAATTACAAATAGAACAAGTAGATCTATACAGAACTAATCAGCCTACTTTCCTGTAGTGTATATTTTGATAACAGAAATGTTTGCTCAAGGGCTGTAGGGGGATGAGTTATCCTAGGGTTTTAGAACACACAGAAAAGAATGCCAACGAAAGCAATGTGATGAAAAACTCAAAAATTAGTAAACATACTGCAACATTTAAATTTTGTGTA